>PVKA01000842.1:0-171621 GCA_004027165.1 Ctenomys sociabilis | reverse complement strand
AAAAAAAAAAAAAAAAAAAAAAAAAAAAAAAAAAAAAAAAAAAAAAAAAAAAAAAAAAAACTACATATAATCAGAGAAATACTTGTATTATTCTAAAAGCAAATATGTACACAAAAGTTACACAAATAGAGATTACACAATAGCAGGACAAACTCACCACCTCCATCCGCCTAAACTCAGTTACTGGCAAGCATGGAGATGAGGTCTTGCTTCTGTTCTCACTATCTCCAGCAATGGCGTGCCTGTGCTGCCCCCCCTAACCAAAAGGAATGGTGGTTGAATTTTCACTGCCTTCCCTTCAGGTCTCACATTTACTATTCCAATCAAATTGACACATTTGCAACCAGTCCTTTAAATGTAGGAGGGGCTCCTTCTCAACGGGGTGGGATTCTGAAGCCAAAGGGCAACACAGCCAACCTATTAGCAGGAGTAGCAGCGCAAGGCTGCTACAGAGAGAGGGAGGGATTTGTGAGGGAGGCTCTAGGCCTCGCTGTCTAGACTTACCCTCCTGGTCCCTCAAGGCAGACACAGAAGACAAGGTCTTCCACTGGGTGGAGACCAGCCCACAACAAATACGCCTGTGGACCCAACTTCCTCAGCCATGGCTCAGCCTACCAGACTCTCTCTCCCAAAATTCAAAAGGGGGAAGGCTGGCAAGAGTCAAGTCACTTCATAACACCTTTGCAGGCAGGAGGATCGCTGTGAGTGTGAGCCCAGCCTGGGCTACACAGTGAGCTCAAGGTCACCCTGAGCTGCACCCTGAGACTCTATCTCAGAAAGACCAAAAAACAAAGAAGGAATAAACACTATGGCTGCTAATGCCCCAGCTCTCCTCTCTCAAAAAGCCTGGTTACACAACCACTCCCTATGACAACCCAATTCTATAATAATTTTTCCATGTTTGTTTTTCAGCCAAAATTTCTGTTGCCTAAAGTATGGTCTGATTCAACAGGACTCTTGCCTGTGGATGACTCACAGAAGGCCCTGGGGGCAGAGCTGCTCCATAGCAGAGGGGTCATGGCCAAAGCCCAATTTGCCCCACTCTTCCTGTGTGTGCAGGGTTGGGGGAGTATGTCTAAATAGAGACAAAAGCTGCATAACCTAAACTACCTGCAGTCAAATCAGGACATAAAGGTAAAATACGAAAGGCTCAAATGGGAGGGGAGGGGAGGAGAGAACCCCCATTCCCCCACAGGAGCAAAGTTTTATAAAATGATGTCTGAGTAATGAAAGCCGGAGTCCTGTAACTTTTAAATGTCAACCATCCTATTAATATAGTCTATGTTTTTTTTTTTTTAAGTACATATAAGAAGACACAGATCCAAAGCAAGAAAAAGACAACAAATGTCAACAAATAGACAAAGCTGTCATGACTATCTCTAACCATCTTTTTTATTTTTGTATGTATTTAGTACAGGGTCTCACTACACAGACCTGACTCACAGTGATCCTGTTTTTAGCCTCCCAGGCACTGGGATTACAGATGCGCACCACCATGCCCAGTCTCAATCACCATCTCAGCATATCAGGGATTGAACCCCTGCCACTGTACTCTCCCTAAGCATAGTTTGCTGAGCTATCTGGCTGGCCCTTCTCTAACCATCTTAACAATTTGGTGGTCACAGCATGCATAAAAAACATTTGTCTTGGTTTCCTTCTTCACCAAACATTTTCGGACTATGAAATGATTCCTGTATTTTTTTGGCCTCTTGAGATTTTGTTGCTAGTTTACCTTTTTAGCATTTTTATGAAGCTGGACTTTCCTTTTTAAAAAGTATCTTTTCTACTATAAAATTTTAGCTTATTTTCTAGCCAAAGTTTGTCCAAAAAATATTACTCTTTTTCCCCATTTCCTTGGTATTTCCCTACCAACTCACACCCTCACTACTGCAGACCAGTCCTTACAGAACACTCTTTCAGGGCCCCATGCAGAATTATGGGGGCTTTTCAGTAACACTGCGTAAGCCACGGCACCACCCCCAGAGCCAGTGCTTCTCCCTAAACACAGGCTTCCAGTAAAAATGGGCACCGAGGCTTACTTATATTGACTGCCCAGACTCATGGTGCAGACATGCATAACCAGCTGCCTCATGCAACACACCACAGGCATATGTAGTTATTTCATAGCAAGACAAAACTATGACATATCAAGAATTTATTTTATCATACAAAAACTGTCCTCAGTGTAATATGTAAACTATACCAACCAGGATTCTACCTTGATCTTCTTAACACTTATGTATCACAAAAAAATAAAATAATCCTCTTTAAAAGCTAGTATTTTACTCATGTTAAGCATAGGAAAGTTAACAGATATAGAAGACTTTTTGTATTAGTTCATTTTGTTTCTCGTCTTCATAATTATCACATATATTCAAGCCCGAGTACATGTAAGTTATATGAAAATACCTACTGCATTTGATTAAGAAAGTAACAAATCTTTGTGAGGTTTATACCAAGTCGAAGACAAGACCTCCGTAAGATAAAGACCATGATGCATCTTTCACTGTACGACTGTACCTAGACAAGTCTGTTTTGTGTCCTAACACACTGGATCTTAGCGGCAGAGCTGATAGCCCACCCATTCCAGAGACCGCTGCAGTATCTGAGTCACATCTGGATAAATCACTGTAGGAGCAGAGATGAGGGGTTCTGGCAGGTCAGGGGTGCTGCGGAGCCCACCCTCGTGCACAGCACAGGCTCTCCCAACGGCCGTCCAGCCTTGGAGGGGGGTTGGAAAGCTCTGCCCAACATGCGAATGGGACAGGGAAAAGAGAGCAGCTAGCCAAGAGGCACTATGAGCTGCTGCTGGCCCAGGCCCTCCCATGAGGCCACGCCCACTTACCTTGGACGCCTGGGGTGTGGAGATCACGTGGACAGTGCTGGGTTTGACGCCATTGGCCTTGGGACGCTTATAGAGGGCAAAGCGGCTTTTCCTTCTTCCTCTGTCTCCACTAGGTAAAGCACCATTGTACCTAAAGAGAGAGAGAGAGAAATGAAGGAATCCATTTACCTGCAGATTTTTAAAAGCTTTAAGCATGAAAATTAGATAGAGTAGGGAAAGACAAGAATAGTCATAGAGATTTACCCATGAAGAGGAAGGGCTGCAAAGCGGATTTCAGCTGTAACAAAACCCGAATCACCTCCAGAAGCTTACTGATGAGTAGCTACCGGCTTCCGACTAATGTCAGACAAATGAGTTTCCTGCAGCAGCCACATTAGCCCTGGACGGATTCAGCCCAAGCCATCAGAGTGCACCCAGGGAAACACTCGGGAAATCTTTTAAACAAGTTAGCTAGCAAACAGCATGCTAAATAAACTTATCTCCCGCTTTCAAATCATGTTAAAGTGTCTCTAAGTTCTTTATGTTTGAGAAGACCAAATTTAGTTCCTTGGATTCTTCAAAGCTGTGAATTCTCTATATTAATTCTCATTTCTGTTTGAACCCTATAATGCTGGGTTAGCAAAAAATAGCTTGATCAAATTATACGTGAGTTTTCATCTATAGACTGTCAAAAATAAAAAAAAACAAAAGTCCCCAGGAAAATACATAATGTCTTCAAGCTGATTTCTAATATGAGTTTAAAAGGAATGCAGGAATACAGCTAGCAGTTCAATTTTCAGCTACATGTTCCAATTCTGCACTAACCTGTCCTGAACGTTCTGACCCTGTTCTGCACTGCCACACAGATGAGACTATTCTCTGCCTTTACAGACAGAGGCTCAAGACAATGACTGAAAGGGAAAGGAACTGTTTAAAATGTGTGTGGAAGGCCACTGGCTGCCCAGGCTCCCTCAAGACAGCACAGTCAGAGCAGCAGGGCTGGTGGCAGTCCTGTGCCAAAGACTTCTCCAGGAGATCTGGGCTGTCTCCACTTCTCCAGTCTGCCAGAAAGAGGAGTACGGTCAGCAGGGTAGGAAGGCTGGCCTGTGGCCCCTGAGGAGGACAGAAGCCAGGACCCGGGCACCTGGGGTGCGAGGAGCAGAGCCAGGAGCTGCAGCTGAAGGGTTTTTACTTCAGCCCTAGAAGTAATTCCGACTGTGTTTGCAATCTGTTGCCATCACAAAGGAATGCCAGCTATATAAAAATGTCTTCAGAATAAAGACAGTGTTTATTTTAGCACTCATTTCTTTTCCTCGGGCATGATCAGGAAAGTATAGATGATTTTCTTCAGGGAATTTATGAGCACTACTATGAAGTACCCACGAGTAAATAACCATCACAAACCCATATTGTTTTGAGACATTTCACACCAATCAGCTCACGGCCAACATTCTACCATTAAGGGAAACTTGCAGACTAATTAGAGCCAAGACAGCACACAGAGTGGAGCACTTTCACAGTGGTGGGCAGAGAGAGATGCCAACTGAACAATCTGCCCAGGCTTGCCGAGCCCCTCACTGTGGAGCTGGCAGAGGGCGGCCGCCCACAGGCCAGCAGCTCACAGACAGCACCACTTCTTGGAGTCAGTCCTTAAGTACCAGGGTAAGCACAGGACAATGACTCCTGCCACCTGGAGCCGACCCATGGGAGGTAAGTGCCCAGCCAGGCCGGCAAAGGACGGCCTCCTCCTGGGAGGCACACCGGGTTGGAGACATAGCTGCCCCATCGAGCAGCTCCAGTGACAGAGCACAAACACTCCAGCTGCGGTGATGTCACAACCTGTGTGGGGAGCGAAGCAGCAGAGAAAGTGGAGAACAAAGTAGATGAGCAGGACAGGCAGCAAAAGGGCCAACGGGTTTCCTGTCAGTGAAATTCTGGTTAGCTGCCACTGAACTGGGGCTTCTTTCTGCTACTTACAAACCCAGGGCCATGGAGATAGCTCAGCGGCATAAGCACCTGTCTGGCAAGCACAAGGTCCTGAGTTCGATTTCTGATACAAAAACCAAACAAACAAACAAGATAACCCAAAGCCTCTAACACAGTGGGCCCAGGTGCAAGAAATGTCAACCTCAGCACAGGTAAAAATGTTTTCCTTTAAATTATTTTGCACACATATACAAATATTGCAGATTAAGTAATAATCCAGCCTACTTAGTGACTCCACATGTCCTATCTAGCTCACAAAAGCTTCAAAAATCCTACTGGAGATAGTTATCAGAGCGCTAGAAACACCAGTGTCGAGACGAGTTTCTCATCAGGTTGAGCTGCAGGGCCACTCATCTAATGCCTGTTGTGCCAAGCGCCAGAGCTGCAACAGTGAGCACCAGCTTCCCTGCCATCACAGCCCTCTCCTTGCAGGAGGGAAAGGCACAAAGACAAGTCGATAAAACTCATGGCACAAGAAGGGTGAGCGTCAGGGAGCATGTGGGGAGAGGCAGGAAAGCATCGGCTGAACACCTGGAATCCACGCCGGGGGCAGGGTGGGAGCACAGGGTGGGACCTATAGGGTCAAGGAGGCACACAGAGCACATCCCTGCCTGAGGACGCAGCAGGAGAGCAGGCAGGCGGGCTGGCAGGAGTTGGGCCATCAGCTGGCATGCTGCAGGGCAGTGGTGACGGTGCACAGTACAGGTGGGCGAGGGGACTGTGTCCAAACAGCAGGACAGCCAGCGGGGAGAATAGCGCAGCCAGGGGCTATATCAGGGTGGAATGGCAGCTCCCAAGAGCAGAAGGCCACGACCTGAAAGCTGTGGACATGACCTTTCAGAAAAAGGGTCTCTGCAGATAGAACAAGTAAGGATTTGCAAGACCATGTGGCTGGTCCGAATGTCTTGTAAGGTGGAGGCATGGACAGAGAGGAGATGGAACCCTCTGAAAGTGGGGACAGATGTCAGTGTGATACATGTAGTGCCCAGGGAGCACCTGGAGCCCCCAGGAGTAGGAGGAGGCCTGCAGCCTTCAGAAGAAACACACAGACCACAGCGCTGCAGCAGACCGCCAGCACAGTGAGAGGTAAGCATCTGCTGTTTGGGCCACCATGCTTGTAGCAATCTGTTAGAAGAGCCACAGGAAACTACAAGATAGAAACAAAACACTGGTGGTGAAAATGAGAGAACTAAAGTTTTAAGAGTTGTTTTTGGGGTTAGGAGAACATCAAGACCTCCAGGGAAGCTTTGCAAAAAAAGGAAGAAAGCCAGGTCCTGCAAAGCCAAGTCCTGGCAATGCTGACTCAGCACCCAGGTGTGCACAGGACGGAGCTCCACCAGTGGTGGCACTCACGGGGAGCCACAGCCGGGAGCCCTACAAGCAGCCATGACTGAACTTTCCAGGTGAGCTGCAAGGCTCACTTCATGGGACTGCATACTCACTGGACAGGCAGGGAACTCACTCCACTCTGTGACCTGTCTAGACACACAGGGGAGGCCAAAGGGAGAGCCACAGAGGTGCTGGCCCAGCCCTAGAAACAGAAACAGGGTTAGCAGGGGGGCTTCACAGGAGACGCTGGCAGGCAACTGGACAGACAGGCAGATCTGGATATCCACTAGCCTTGCATGGGGTGACAGGTAAAGCTGTGAGAATAAACGAAGCTGCTTATGAAAAATGAGCAGAGTAAAGAAACCAGAAGCTGGGACAGTGCCTGAAATAAAACACATCCACTAAAGGAAATAAGCCCTGCTAAGCCACAAGCAGAAGGCCCAGAACCAGGAGAAAGTTTTGCCACCAAAACTGAAAGAATTTCAACAGCATTCTAGTCCAGAAAGTTGGTTGTGAGCACAGAAGCACACCACCGCTGGTGACTCACGACCTGCACAGCAGAGCTCATGCAGCAAATCTCCACCCCCAGTGCTGAACAGCCACAGTGTTCTGAAAATGTGCCCCACTGCTGATGCAGGCCACCAAACCTCCAGCCTATGATGGTTTGACCTTTGCCCCAGTGGGAAAGTGTGCTTCACTGTGTTTCACACCAAAGGCCTCTGCCTTTCTCCCTAGAAGTCTCCCAGCAGCCCTTCTCATGGAACACTGCAAGATAGGTGAAGGGGGATGTGAACGTCTCCTCCCTTGTCCACTGCCAGGTGGCACTGACTTCTCCTTCCCTAGGGCAGGGCTGGGCTTCATGGCATGTGGCTTGCTTACCAAAAGGGCCTAAGGGTGATGCTTGGAGACTTTTAAAACCCTGCAGCTTCTTCTGATCCCCTGGGACCCTGAGCGCTCTTGAACCTGACTAGCCCTGGTGCACTTGGGGGGTGGTGTACTCCAGTCTCTGCTGAGCCCCACCTTCTAGCACCTGCTACAGAACCAAACATCGGAGAAGCCACAACAGATGTACCAACCAGCCATCAGCTAACTACCACCAAGTGACCTCTGCTAACATGGGGAAAACAACTGCCCAAATCCCAAACCACCAGATGCTGCTCTGAGCTGCAGGGCTCTGAGGTCACTTGCTATGCAGTGATTGAGCCCCGAAACAAGCAGCCCTGTGCCCCAGAGGGCAGTCTTCCTCTCCTAGTTCATGAGCCAGAACTGGTTCCTGATCTATTTCAGGTCCAGCCCACCCACCCTCTCCTGACAGACGAGACCAACTCTTTCCCTCCACCCTCCCCATCTGGCTTGTCTGCCAACCCTACTCAGGGACCTGATGCCTTCAGAAGGACCCTCTTTTGTGTAATGGGACCCACACATAACCATAAAACTCTGCTTATGAAGTCAAAGAGTTACCGTTCCACAAAAGAAGGTCAGAATGCTCCCTAGCCTGGCAGGATTTTCAGCCATTAAGTTTGCAGAAACAAAATGCCCAAGTGCTGCTGACACAAACATTTCTTGCTGTGGAAGAGGGGTATTCCAATTCAAGCCCACAGGATGCCTTTCAAGCTTCACATTTTTTAAAACAAATCCTAAAACATCCTTTTATTTAGGAAACTTGTGACAAAATTTAACTCTTCTTATATGAACACTGAATAGTTCGTTTTAATTGTAAAGGTATCTGGAAGCTGCAAGGGATAACAAAAATACTGTAAGAGAAACCTCACCATCTTGGTTATTTTCACTCCTTGCTAGGACAAAAATACCTGACACTCAAAAGTAAAGAGGAAAAGTTTGTTTAGCTCACCGTTTGTGGAGGTTTCAGTCCATACTCAGCTAGCTCCAAAACAGGGTGATATGGCACAGGAGTAACAGTTCAAGGCAGCAGAAGATAGCAAAAGCAGCAATAAGAGCACAAGGACAGGGCAAGCCTCTTCTCCTCCCTTCTGCTGTGAGCACCCTACCCACTCCTGGGGCAGGTGTAGCACTCACACCATCTCCGTGCCTTCCTCTTGCACAGGATAATGATGTGTATAGAGTCAGGGCACTGGCTCCCTGCTAAATAGTTAAACCTCTAAGCTTCTCAAGTTGATGCAATGAAGAATATTCTAGAGCTCTAAAGGCAATAATCTACACCCCAGGACGTCTTCAGGTCATCTTTTATGTTCTGGTGTTCCTTCTCAGCAACCAAGATCTTCTCTGCTCTATCTTTGCACTCCTCAGCTTTACTGGAGCTTCCTTTCTGGACAAACAACATTTCACATCACCGTACTGGGATCTTTGCCCTTGATTCACAACACAAATATGGTTAACAGCTCTCAACAGTAGCCATGCCACCACCTCAACACTGGACTGCCTGGAAATTTATTCTGCAAAATTATTTAGTTCACCACTCTTAATCTCAGTCTCAAAGTCTGTGGACATGACCAAAAAAGGAAGTCAACATTTCTGCCAACCCATGACACACACTGTCTAGACTCCAGAGCCAGTGCAGTCCTTCCCAGGTCTTTCTCAGCAGGATTTCAATTAGCCTTCTGGTCTTCCTGTACCAAGCAACCCATGGCTTTCCAGCTCTGCTCTTCTAGGCGACACCTCTGAACCTCTCCACAGTCTTTCCATGAGCCATTCCCAATGCTCTTGAACCACATGGTCAGGTATAGTCAAAGAACCCAGTTCTCTTGGTACCAAATTCTCTTAGTTACTTGTTTCTCCTTGCTGAGACAAAAATATTCAAATCCCAAATTAAAAGAGGGAAAGGCTTATTTAAACTGCTCACAGACTGTAGAGGCTTCAGCCTATAATCAGCTCACTCTCAGGCAGGGTGGCATGACACAGAGGCAACATTCCAGGAAGCAGAAGACAGCAAAACCACCGAGGGGGGTGCAGGCTCTTCTCCTCCCTTACACTGTGAGCAGGCTACCGCCCTAAGGCAGTAGGCACTCAGTAGGCACTCACACCACCTCCCAATGCCCTCACCTTGCACACACTCAGAATGTTTACCAAGTGAGGACCCCAGCTTCCCTTTCGGATGAGTCACTTAGCTACATCTCTAAACTTCCAAAGTTGATACAATGAACAACATCCTAGAGCCCAAAGGGCAAGGGATCCCCTATACTCCAGGATATAGAACTGTTGAGTTAGTTAAGCTTCTAGGCTTTTCAAGTTGACACAATGTATCAACCATAGCACTCATCAAGTAAAAGGTTTTTCAAAATTTACAACTGAGCTCACATAGTCATGTGACTAATGCTGCTGTACACTTCCTACCTCCCAAATAGCCTGGGTAAGGGGGTGCTGTACCTAATGGATAGGTGAGAGCCTCAGAGCAGCGGAACACAGAGAGACATCAACAGCTCAAAGGGCCAGGCAGAACTCTGAGCCATGCCCATCTTTGTCTAACTCCACATTTCATCCTCTTTCCAGGAGACATGCTGACAATTTTTCAGTTCAAAGCATTTCTGGCATGCAGCACAAAGACACAAGCTTGGGACAATGCCTGCTACTAAAAATGTTGTAAAAGGAATTTTCTATAGGAAGCAGCAGCAAGAAAAGAGGGTCTAGAAGTTCACCCTCGCACTTTAGAGGCACCCAGGGGTATGCACCAGTCTGTACTTTCATAGTGGCACCGACAGAATGACAGGACTCAGGCGTGGGGTTGGGGGAGTGGCCAATCATCCTGCTTCAGAGGTTCTGTCCACCCTCGCAGGTGCATCTCCATTGCTTGCACCCATAAATCACAGGCAACCATTGTAACCAAAGGAGACTACAGATGAACTGGATGAGAGGCAAGGGAGTCGGACAGAGCACAGGGCTTACCAGCCACGGCAGCTGGGCCCTAGCACACCAGCTACCAGGTGAGTACGGGACTGCACCTGTGTAAGAAGGTGCACACCAGCCAGTCACGCCTCAGCGCAGCTCATGTTAGCAGCCCCAACTGCCTTCTCATTTACCCTGTCACACACCAGCACATGAGTCCTGTCTAAAGCAGGGGCTGATTTCCAGCTGGGGAACTAATGGCAGCACCGGAAGGGCCTGCGCCTCGGGAGAGCACCTGGGGTTGCTCCACACACCGCCTGAGCAGGTGGCCTCCTGGCTCTGGCCTCTGCTCCATTAGAGATCTACTCAATACGAGGAGGGGAGGGGAGGGGAGGGGAGGGGAAGGGAATCTGAGTAACACAGCTAGTTTTGTTTTGTCTCTTGGTGCTGTGGAACTGAACCCTCGCTAAGCACGTATTGAGCTATGCCCCTAGCCCGGGGGCAGTCCGCACTGCTATCCTGCCATCTCTGAGCATTTATTGGCGTATTTGTATGTGTGACTCCAGTTAGGGAACAAAGTCTACTCCCGCAGACCCATGGACAGCGCAAGCTGATCTTCCTTTTACCTTGCACCAGTCAGGACAGGGAGCTCTCTGGACAACCAAGTGTCTTCATATGCCCCTCTTTACCTGCATTTGACCCTTAAAATGGGAAAATCAGTGGAAGAGTCAGAATGTTAGTGTGGCCATAACAACTACAATATGTAGTTTCTAGTCCAGCCCTTTTCTTAGCTGGCTCTATAGATTTACCTAATCTTAAAATGGGCCTTTGTCCCCTTAGCTAAAAAGTCACCAATTCTATTTTAAAAGAGATTCTCACATCTCTCTCAAATACTTCCACTCAATATGGAAACGGAAGGCACAATATCCACATAAAATGTAGGCATGCTGCTGAAGAGCCCCTTACGGTGGGCCCCGACCTACACACTAACTCGTTTCCAAGGGCGCATGGAGCTCAGGCTGCCAACCGAAGGCTCTTGAAGTCTCTCTCCTGTACAGGCAGAGCTTGGTGCTCAGACAGGCATTGGCCCAGGATTTCTCAGCCCCATACAGAAAAGGATGTTCTAACATTTCTTCCAGAATTCTTTAAGGGTTAAATCTGTATCTGAGACCATCTGGAAGCACAAATGGCCAGCATTTGGGTCGTAACTCCAGACTTTGGTGCTATGTTCAAACTAAAATTCTAGTAAAAAACCAAAACATCTCAGTGGAATAAACACTTCCCCAGCAAGCACAAGGAGCTGAGTTCCATCCCCAGTTCCGCCAAAAAAAAAAAAAAAAAAAAAAAAAAAAAAAAAAAAAAAAAAAAAAAAAAAATCATTCACATGCCCAGGACTTGTAGGTCTGCTGTATCCGGGTTTGTATCACTGTTATAGTTTAAAAAAAAAAAAAAAAAAAAAAAAAAAACCACTATGGAAGCTACACCCCAACAGCCTCTGTCTCATCTTGAAGTTCTCCAAGTTCCCCACCCTAAACTACTTCCCAGGGCTAACTTCATTAAAAGCTTCTTTACATCAGGAATGGGCCGCTGAGGCAAGAGGCTGGAGTGACAGCCTGCAGCCTGACCCTACCTCCTCCACCCCTACAGGACCCTGCTCAAGTCCCTGGGCTTTGCAGAGCTCCAGTATCCTCCCCACAAAGCAGAAAGTCGCTGCACAGGCTGAGAGCCAGAGCGGTGCTCATGGCTCAGCAGCAAGCTGGGCTCCGGCCGGCCACACGGACCCCTGCCCCCAAGGCACGGACAAGTGCGCTGGCCCTCTCTGCCTCTTGGTGCTTGGTGGGCAGAAGGCCTCTCCTCTGGTCAGCCTACCAGAAAAGGACAAGCAAAGCAAGCCCAGCACACCTAAAAGGTAAAGCAACTATTGTTATGAAAAAAATGTTATTTAATGTCTGTTTTTTTGTTTCTTGAAGTCCTTCTCCTTTTTTGTCTCACGCTGCACTGTCACTGAAGCGTACAAGATAATTTGTCTAATGTATTCAATATTTAATTATTGAGCCTTGCTGGAGGACACAAAAGAAAATAGCTTTCACTAAATACCTGAAGGTAAGTGAAGAGCCAGAAGTAGGGAAGCCCACTTATACTGCTATTAAATACTCGTTCTTTAAGAAGTGTTCTTTGCTTTCCCTTTGGGTCCAATAATTTAAAATATTTCCAACTGAGTCGACCTCATAATATTTAGGTCAAAGAATCTGCTTTTCTTTAATGCTATGGATGAAAATTATTTTTTAAGTATTTTCCCACAATATTTTTTGATATCCAAAACATATGACACCATGAAAAAGTCAGGGGCCATGTATAGCAAGAAGAGGCGCTGCTGTGGTGTCTGGTTTGCACAACTCAAGACCAGCCGGGTAAAGACTTATCATTATGTCTTATTCCTAAGCTAATGCCATGTAGTACCCTGCATGCCTGTGTGTATTTTACGTTTGAGGAAGACATTATATCCTGCACACCTCTCACCCATCACTGGACACTTGCCCATTTCCTCCTCCCGTCTCCAGCAGGAAGGCAGGCAGGGGTCCGCATGGTGGCAGGCTGCAATCCGGTCCATGCCCATGTCCTCCCTGGCTGTGCCCCCACACCTGCCTCTGCTGTGATTCTGGCTCGCTCTCCTGCTGAGGACTCAGGGTGGTAGCAGGTGCCTGCTCCGGAGCAAGGAGGGGCTCACACTACGCCTTGCACCTCTGCCTGGGCCACAGGGGATGGGCAGCCCTGGATGACTGGAGATGCAGTCTGAGGCAACACCCTCCACCTCGCCCACATCCCCGCAGTAAGCCCAGGCATGTGGAAGAGTAAGTGACTGTTGTTTTAAGCCACTGAGTTTGGAGATGATTTGTTACACAGCAGCATATGGTACTAATTGACTGTGTTTTGCATTTCAAAGGCAAATTAAATAGCTTGCTCTGTACCTAGGGATTTGAGACTAAAAATACACAAAATATCAAATAGACACCCTCTGAAAGTTTTATATATAAAGAACATTCATTCAGAAGGAAGAAGACTAAAATTATAGATAATTTCAAACACATCCTTTTTAAGACAGTGTATGGCAAGAAATGAATACTTAACAGGATTATAGTATCAAATTTTATGCATTTAATACCATCTGCATATACTGTTATGTCCAGTAATTAAGCCAAACAATGTGTTTATTCATACATCTTAATCTCTAATCAAACTTACACAGCAAAGAATTAAGAGAAAATGAGTAATTATTTGGCGAAGCACTGATCCTTTCAAATCTGTTTACATGCACCTCTACCACTCCTGCTATAGTAGGAGGCTCTAAAAATGAGTTTCTCCAAGGCTGCCTCAAAAGAAAACAAATGTTTTAACTAGCATGGCTCTGTCATTCAACACACAGTAAGCTGTAGGCACAACAAATAAAGAAATCTGATTAGCTGACCAGAGCTCTGAATATGAAACCAGAAACTCAAACTAGCATTGAGATCTCTATCATTACCATTCCTAACTACTAAAATTAGTGCTTGTAACCTTTGCCTTCTTAGAAACTTCGGGCTATATTACATATCAACATTTTATGCATAGACAATTTTCAGAAGTTCCTAGAAAAATAGACAAGCTGCAGCAAGCAAATTCAACTCTGTGCATTATGCAGCAATTCCTAATTATGTGTTAAAGAAATATTTAATTCCTACTGCATGCACCAATAAACCTTCACAGCAATTTGTTACAATGTAATTTAGCCTTGTTCAGCTCTCAATGGCAGGATTTTAGAGGAACAAGTGACCTTATGCCAAGTATGAATATTTCTGGTGAGCTACAAGCATTATGCTGTTCCTGGTTTTCTACAGTGCACGGGATGCCACACAGCTCCCTCCTTGTGCAGGGGTGATGCCTGCTGGACCAGCGCTCACAGACTCAGCAAATGAAGTTGAGCCTGGAGGTCACATTCCAGGCAGCGCAGGGATTCCAAACCTTGGTTAATTCTGGCCTCATGGTTGCTGGAATAGTTGGTGAGCACTACATTTCTAAAAGGTTCGTTGAAATATTGCCAGTAGAAAATGGTCCCAAACTCTCTCTCCCTCTGCTTGAAGCTAGATTGTCTTTTTTCTCTAGTATAAGAAAATGTCCTAATGCTTTTTGAGGGAAAGGAAGCACATGTATATACTAATATATGCATAGATACATAGATAGATATAATGTGTGTGTGTGTGTGTGTGTGTGTGTGTGTGCGCGTGGTTTTTTTTTACTCAAGGCTAAATTATTTTCTCTAGGGACACACACTGGTATTTATAATATAAGTTATTAACAAACTGCAATTCACCCTTAAAAATCATTTTATAAGTAACTTCCACATACCCAAAGGTATTCCAGATTAATGTTTATAAAGAGTTTAAGAACTTCCTTCATGTAGTTAGACAGTGAAAGCATTTTATTTAAACCAACAAGGATATCCATTATTATTTTATTTCATACTATTAAAAAACAATTCTAACATGCTCAATAAAACAAATATAAAGGGTAGCAACTATAGAAAATGTATATATAAAACTAGTGTTAATGTTACAATAATCAAAATCCTGTGGCACTTGCCTATAATCTTAGCTGCTTAGGAGCTGAGGCTGGCATGTAAATTCGAGGCCAGTCTCAAAATAAAAAAGGGCTGGAATTTAAGTCACTGCTAGGCTGTTTACCTGTCCTGCACAGGGCTCCAGGTTCAATCCTTGGTGCTGAGAGAAATAAAATGAAGCAACGTATTAGTTAAAAACACAATCACAAGCCAATAGCACAGAAGAGAATACCCAGGAAATACACCCTTGAGTAATACTCAATGGAGAAAAGACCATTCCATGAGAAGAAAAACTGGATCATTCAATGCACTGTGCTGGAGAAACTGAAGTAACTGGGAGCAGAAAGAGCTCAGACCTGCACCCTGAATTCCACCCCACAGCGCGCTCCAGGACACTCAGACAAATATCCCGAAAGCATGGAGAACAAAGCTGGCTGGCCTTTCCTTGGATCAGGAGTAATGTTCTAAACATAAAAGCAAGGCTGGTACAGGCGAATATGTGAAAGTCAAGAATTCCTCAATTTTTAAAATTATAAAATTACACAAAGCTAGAGCAAAGTATTGGCAAGCACATGACAAAACATACATCTTTTAATAGGTAAGTGTTTTTACAAACAAAAGCAAACTATATAAACATCCACATAGGAACATAATAGAAAAAATGGGCAAATAATAATTCATAGAGGAAACAAATGACAATGTCTAGTGGTCACTTTTTAACTGTTTGATCTCATCAAAAATTTTTCAAATGCAACATTTCTCAGTGTCCAGCTCTGTTCACAGGACACTGTACTTTAACACCCCCTCCCCCACGAGAAGGTTAATTGGTACAATCTTTGCACAAAATAACTCAGCAATCCACATCAACACCATTATTCAAGGACCAAGGTACTCAGTAACTCTAATCCAAAGAACCCATCATAACCATATAGTTTTGAAACGAAAGCCAAGCTTTATGCATAAAGATGTCGATTATATAATTACAATAGTGGCAAAAGATAGTAAATAACCAGAATTAATAGTGGATTAAATAAATCTGTGGGGGTGTTATTTGAGGTTTTCATTGTTGCAATGTTGGGATCAAACCAGGACCTTGTGAATGGCAGGCAAGCTCTCTGCCCGAGTATAACGTATGGTGCGTATGGCTCCACGCACATCATTTAATCTCAAATTCCTAAGCACAATGAGAGTGGTATGCAAAAGATATATAGTCTCTTTAATATGCTAAAATATTTAACACTCATAGAAAAACACTGAAGTATATAAACTAAGAAATAACAGTGGTTGCCGGCACTGATTTGACTTGTAACTTTTGTATCTTTTGTCTACAGCAAGTGTATTTCTTTAAATCAAAGTAAACAGTTTTGAAATATGTATATCTTGCCAAGCAAGGCATCCTCCTTGTTGTAATTTCTAATGATATAGTAAAATGCTCAATTTAGATTTGAAACATGACCCAGAAAATAAAACCAATGCTTAGGATGAAAAGATTTAGACTAACACTATGCAGAGCGCTTCAGGAGGCATCGTGCTAGGTGGCCACACTGGCAGCACATGGGGGCCGACGGGGACACAAGAGCCAGGCTCCCAGGAGGACGGCCCTCTGCTCCGACACACCACAGCAAGGAGCTGCTATCCTTCACCTATCCTTCCTACACCACAGCCACAGGGAGCTGGGCCTGGGCGCCTGGCACAGCCACTCCTTGTGGATGGGCAGCGTCCCAACTGCCAAATGGGCAGTACTACTCAGTAACACACCAACAAGCCAGAGAAGTTTATTTTCACATGAGTGTACAAAATCAGCTCTAAAAATTAAACCGCCTTTCTTCTGTCATCCTCCTCATGGATTTTTTAAAATATATTCATGCTAATATGCCCTGCCAATCTCCAAATGGAAGATACCGTGTGTGGAATTTCCCAAGTGACCCGCCTGAGACCCCACTGTTACGTGTGCACACACAGCCTGGTCTAGAGCAGGCCCTTGCAATGGCAGGAAAGCTCGCACCTCCGAGGCAATGTGTGCTCTGCAGGGAGCCCACTGTGTGACACCAAAGCTGGTGCTCGCACCCTGCAGAAAGGCAGCAGCCACACAGCTGGCCTGGTCTCTACACACCCTTCCCGAAGGTCTGAGCCACCAGGCGGATGCGTGAGTCCACCCCCAACAGCACTGTCCTGCACAGCCCAAGGAGGCAGGACCAGCAGCAAGACATAAAAATCTTGGCCCCGCCATGACCATGTTAACACACATTTTCTAATTAGATGCAACTGGACCTGAGTCTCGGTATGTGAAACTTCACTTGACAGCATCTTTTTACCCACAATAAGACTACAGTTAAATATGAATCAATACAGTTACAAGTGGAAAGATCTAAATGCCCTCTTCAGTGTATTAACGACAAGCTGCAGGAAGAACAGAAATGAACTGAGAGGCCAATAAACACAGATGAGAAGCTCTTCCCATACGGCCCCACACCCTGGGCAATGCAGACCTAACAGTTCTGGGGCCTGCAGTAATGACAGGCCCAGGCCATCTGGGGAGCTCCAGTCCCGGTTTTTCTCCCAAGGAGAGACCCCCAACGAGCCCCAATATTCTTTCCCTCACTTCAAGTCAACCAGTAATCCCAACCACATTTCTTTTGTGTCCTGTGATATCCTGAATGTTTTAGATGTATTAATATAATCCTTACTGTGCCACTCGGAGGTGTGCACTCTTGCTACCCCAATTCTAATGATTAGAAAAGAGACACAGAGAGGGTAAGCAACTTTTCCAAAGTTATACAGCATTTAAAGGTCAGAGCAGGGCATCAAACGAGTGCTTCTAAGGAAGCCCCATTTTCCCTTGCTGCTAGGTGTGGCCATAGTGCTGTCCGAGAGAGGACAGGCCTTAATGGTGTGTACAGCTACTGGGTCCTTGTTCTGAAGAGACGAGGCTCCCAAGGGTGGAGCCCAGGCTGAAGAAAGGACAGCTTCTTCTCTCAGGCCTACTTCCTGAGAGGAAGAAGGCTGGAAGCTGTTCCTGACAGGACTCTACAGACCCTGGCTGCCCAGATGATCAGCTCTGGACTACTGAGTTGAGATAGGGCTCTGAAACTACACTGATGTTGCCTGCGTGTGATTTGTGCAAGATGCACTTGATCTCATTTTGTTTTTACCCTAAACACTATCTTCTTAAAATACACGCATACGTAATTTGTTTCTTAAAAGAATCTGGTTCTGAGCCTGGGTCCAGACTGGAACTACAGTTTACTAAGTGGACAGTGACACTCTTGTAAGTACATCCACCCTGTGGGGCCCATCCTTGGTGAGGCACGCCTTCATCCAGCAAAGCAACCATACACCGGGGCACCTCACAGAGTGAAGAGGGACTATCTCAGGCTGTGTATGAAAGACTCAACATGCACCCTCACTGCAACTCGGCTGCGCTGAGGCCACTTTTCCGACTGCCATAGAAGCCAGGCACACAAGACAGCTACAGGGACCTAGTGAGTCTGGCACATCCCCCCTCGCCCTCACTGAAGCCCGGCTGAGCTGTGTCTGCCTGTGGCACTGTCACCACTGCTGCCTGTCACACCAACAGCAGGAGATGTGCTGTGCCTGTCCCTGTGCCCCACCACCACCACCATCGAGAGCGCCCTGAGGAGCTGCAGCCTACCCTCATGACTACTGGATCTCTCTTGAGCTGAGTCTTGCCCCTTCCCTCACTGAGGCGAATGCCATGCTGAACCTCACACAGCAGAAGCTTTGGTGCGTCTACCCTGCCCGCCTGCCCACCCTTATGGGATCCTTCATCACCCATACCCTGGCCCCTACCATCCCTGAAGACCCAGGGTGAATACTGGGAGCTTCAAAAATATCAAAAGGAAGGAGCGAAGGCAATCTCAGACTCCCAGCTCACACAAAACAATTCTGGCAGACAATGTCATAGAAGAATTTGGAAGACACTTGCCTGGAATCGTGAAATGATAGCAAGTGAAGTAAAGAAAAGTTCCAGGGCCGGCAAGATAGCTCAACAGACTAAGTATCTGCTTTAGCAAGCTCCAGGACCAAGGTTCAATCCCTGGTCCCACATGCCAAGCCAGCCCCACTCCCAGGGCATGCTGTGCCCCAACTATAATCCCAGTGCTGGGGAGGCTGAAAGCAGGAGGATTACTGTGAGTCCAAGCTGCATATGGAAACCCCGTACCAAATAAAATGAAGAAACAGCTCCATCAGACTATGGAGGAAATAAGATCAGAAATAATCCCTCATGTTAAAAAAGAAATGGTAACAATCAGGAAAGCATTTCTCAATACATTAAAGAAGACAGATAAAAAAAATAGAGGGGAAAATGATGGAAACGCTGAATAAACAATACAGAAAAAAACTAAGAGGCATGAACTAGATTCAAACAGATATCCAGGATATTAAGAATTCCATTGAAAGCTGGCAAAACGAAGCTGAAGATAGAATTTCAGACCTTGAAGATACCATGGCAGCTACTGAAAGAAAAGATCTCTTAAAATAACAAGGAACCAGGAAATAATAATGCAACAGCTGCAAGATGATGCAAAGAAAAACAATATAGGACTAAAAGGTATCAAGGAAACAACTGGAGTCAACACAAATGACATAAAAAGACTTTGCAGAAGTAGCAACAGAAAATTTCCCAAGCATAGGAAAAGAATCTAACATACAGTTAAGTGAGGCATATAGAACTCCAGTTAGCCATAATCAAAATAAATCTACACTCAAACACATAATAATCAAGATTATAGAAATTCAGAAAAAAAACAGAATATTAAAAGCTGTAAAAAGAAATAGATCACCTATAATGGAAAGCCCATCAGAATCACGGCAGATTTCTCAACACATACCATCAAATCAAGAAGATTGGAAATATTTCAGGTCCTGAAAGAAAACAAAATTCCAACCCAGATTTACTATTTACATGCACCCTTGCATGTAAATAGTACCTTGCAAAACTATCTATCAAATTTAGTGGAGACATAAGATACTTCAATGAAAAAGAACTAAAGAAATTCATGAATACCCATCAAACCCTTCAAAGAGTCCTGACATTCTAGAAAGATAAAAATGACCATATTAACTTCAGTAACTACAACAGGAAAGAACCACTAAGCAGAGCAAGCAGAAGGGGAACAGTAGAGATCCTACAGTAGGACAATGACATGACAAAGATAAGTCAATACATATGTTATAACCATCAACATAAATGGCTTCAATTCACCAATCAAAAGCAGCAGACTAGCAGAGTGGTTCAAGAAACAAAATCCAACATTATGCTGTATATAAGAAACATACCTAACTCAAAAGAAATTAACAGACTGAAAGTCAAATGATGGAAAACACTACTCCATGAGACAGGAACCCAGAAAAAAGCAAGGATAGCTATTCTTATGCTGACAGGAAAAAATAACAATTACAAATATGCATGACCCAATGTAGGGGCACTCAATTATGTAAGACAAATTTGAATAGAGGAAAAAAATCAAATGAGCAATAACACCATTGTAACGGGGGACTTTAACACCCCATTGACATAAAGAAATAGATGAACTAAGAAAAAATTCAGCAAGTAAGTAACAGAACTAAACTGGTGAAGAAATGGACTTAGTAAAACTTTACAGTGTGTTCCACCCAACAGCATAAGAACACACATTCTTTTCAGCTTCATATGGTATGTTCTCTAAGATAGACCATATACCAGCACACACAGCATACTTAAGTACATGCAAAGGAATTGAAATTATCCCATGTATATTATCTGATCATAAAGCAAAAAAATTGGAAGTTGACAGAAGAAACAGCTAAAATTTCAAACACATGGAAATTAAATAACACCCTCCTGACTAATCAATGAGTCACAGATGAAATTAAAGAAGAAACTGAATATTTACAATCAAACAAAAAATGCAGATACAACTTACCAGAACCTATGGGTTGCAATGGAAGCTGTATTAAGGTGGAAACATATAGTGGTAAAACATCAGGTAAACAGAAGGAGTCCAAATAAACAATCATAAACTGCACCTCAACCTTTTAGAAAAAGAAGAGCAAGTCAAGCCCAAAGTCCAAAGAGGGCAGAAAACTATACAGATTAAAGCAGAAATAAATGCAATGGAGATGAAGAAAAGAATTAATGAGTTGAAGAGTTGATTCTTTGAAATAGCAAAATTGATAAACCCCTAGCCAATCTCATTTTAAAAAGGAAAGAAAAATTCAAATTCATGCAATAAGAAATGAAATCACTACAGACCCTACAGAAATTCAAAAGATTATCAATACTTCTAAAATCTTCCTTCTTACAGGATAGAAAACATAGAAGAAATGGACAGATTCCAAGATACATATGAACTACCAAAGTTGAATTCAATTTTGAATAACCCAATAAAGAAATTGAAAATGTAATAAAATCCTACCAACAAAGGTCCTGACAGATTCACAGCTGAATTTTACAAGAAATTTAGAGATTTAATGCCAATTTTTCTCAAACTCTTCAGTGAAATTGAGGCTTCTCTCTCTCTTTTTTGTCTCATGTATTTGGTACAGGGCCTCACTATTGAGGCTCAGACTCACAGTGACCCTCCTGTTTTGAGCTTCCCCAGCACTGGGATTACAGGCATGTGCCACTCTTCAATGAAAATGAAAGGGAAGCAGTTCTCCCAAACTTATTTCTGGAGGCAAGTATTACTGTAATATCAAAACCAGAAAAAGAATCAACCAAAAAGAGAACTACAGGAAAATCTCCCTAATGAACATAGATGTAAAAATCCTCAATAAAATACTAGCCAACAAAAATCATCAAGAAGATTTTATACCAGGACCAAGTGGGATTCATCTCAGGAACATAGGGATGGTTGAATATACATAGGCAAATCCATAAATGTAAAACACTATAGCAACAGAGCCAAAGACAAAAACCACAAGATCATCTCAACAGATGCGGAAAAGCTTTTGATAAAGCCCAACACTCATTCACTATTAAAAAAAAAAAAAAAAGCTTACAGAAAATCACAATAAATGGTCTCCATTTCAGCTGATAAAAACCATCTACGACCAGCCAACAGTCAACATCCACACTATATGGACAAAACCTGACAGCCTTCACTTTAAAAATCAAGAAAAAGACAATGATGAACCACTGTCACCATTCCTGTTAAATATAGCTCTAGAAACATTAGCCAGAGCAATTAGACAAGAGAAAGAAATAAAAGGAATACCAATTGGAAAGGAAGAATTGCAGATAACATGATATTTTACATAGCAGGTCCCAAAAGCTATGCTAAGAGACCTGTGAATTTAATAATCAAGTTCAGTATCATAGCAGGATACAAATTCAACACTCAAAACCAACAGCACTTGTATACACAAACACGCTCACCGAGAGGAACCAAGGAAACCATGCCTTTCATAATAACACCCAAAAACATGAAATACTTAGGAATCAATCTCACAAAGGAAGCAAAAGATTTTATACAGTAAGAACTGTAGTACTCTGAAAAAATAAATCGAAGGGGATTTCTGAAAATGGAAAGATATTTCTTGCTCCTGGATAGGAAGAACCAACACTGTGAAAATAGCCATACTACTAAAATTGTTACATATATTCAATGTAATTCTGATTAAGATACCATTAACGTATCTCACAGATATAAAGAAAACCTTCCTAAAATTTGTCTGGAACCAGAAGAGACTTAGAATAGCAAAAGCAATCCTGGGCAACAAGTGAAAGGCAGTAGGCAACACAATCTCTGACTTAAAATTATGCCACAAAGTTACTGTGATAAAATCAGCATGGTACTGACAAAGAAAAATCCAGATCTGAGGATCACTGGAACAGATTAGAAAATCAGACACAAGTATAAACACCCTCAGCCAACTTATGTTTGACAAAGGAGCCAAATATGTTCACCGGAAGAAAGATAGCCTCTTTAACAAATAGTGCTAGATAAACTGGCTCTCCATATGCTAAAAACTAAAACTAAACCCGAATCTATCACCTGCACAAAATTATAGTGAAAATGGATCAAAGATATAAATACTAAACCTGAAACCCTAAATCTTTTGGAGGAAAAAGTGGTACAAATCTTGATGACATATGGGTAGGTAGAGAGTTTATGAATAAAAACCAAACCAATGGAAATATTTCAAAGAATCAACAATTGGAATGTCATCTTTTTGAAAAGTTTATGCAGACCAAAAGAACTCACAAGTGTAAAAAGCAAACCCATGAATTGGGAAAAAAAATTATAGTTGATTGTACCTCAAAGAACCTGTATCTAGAACATATAAATTTTTTAAAAAAAAAATCAGACCTCAAAAATTCAAAGATCCAATCCAAAAATGGAGATCTAAGATGAATATCCACTTCACAAATGAAGAAATGCAAATGGCAAATAAATATATGAAAAATGCTCAACATCACTGGCCATTTGAAAGATGCAAATTAAAACAATGCTGAGATCTATCTTATGCCAGAAAGAATTGCTGCCATCAAGAAGTCAACCAATAAGCCAGGCGTGGTGGTGCATGCCTGTAATCCCAGCAATTGGGAAGCTGAGACAGGTGGATTGTTGTGAGTTCAAGACCAGCCTGAGCTACAAAGTGAGTTTGAGGCCAGCTTGAACTGCACAGTGAGACCCTGTCTCCAAAAAAAAAAAAAAAAAAAAAGACAAAAAAAAAAAGTCAACCAATAACAAATGCTGGACAGACTGTGGAGAGAAAGGAACCCTTCTCCATGGTTGGTGGGAGTGCCAACTGGTACAACAACTACAGAAATCAGTGTAGCGATTCCTCAAAAAGCTAGAATTGGAGGTCCTATTCAAGCTACCTAGTCCCCTACCAGGTATTTTTCCAAAACAACTGAAAACATCACACCGCAGCAATATATGTGGACCCATGTTTATAGCAGCACAATTTGTCATAGCTCGATCTTCAAAACAACCCACATGCCTATCAACTGAGGAGTGGATGGAAAAGATATGGTATTTTTACACAATGAAGCATTAATCAGCTATCAAAAAAGATAAATTCTAGGCTTTTATAGGTAAATGGATGCAACTAGAGACTGTATTGGTAAAATAAATCAGACCCACAAGTGCAAATATCATACTGTCTTGCTACTGTGAAAATCTGAAAGAGTAAATATGAAAGGTACAACAGATACTGTGAAAGAGAAAGAACCTGTTCAGTGGGAAAGAAACATTGACTTGAGGAAAAAGACAAAAGAAACAAGGGAAAAATATATTTATGTATATATGTGGGATAGCTTTGATTAACTATACAGCTGATTTCTGCTGGTCTATTGAAATGAGCAGCCTAATACTTAAAAGTTTTTATTTATTTTTGTTTTTAAAGTCTTATAACTTCCTTTCTTTTCTTTTTTTTTTTTTTTACCAATTTTACAGGTTTATATCTGGTAACATAAAAATTAATTAATTTATTTATTTGATATAGGATCTTCCTGGCCTGCCTTGCAACTCCCAGGAGCCCCTGCCCCTAAGCCCACCAAGCGAGTGAGAATTTTTGTGACTCTTCCGGCCCCTGAGGCCTGCTGAGTGTGTGGGAGAACTTTCAGCTTCTCCACCCACACTGCGCCATCTGGAGCCCCCACCCCCAAGACTTCTGAGCTTGCAATCTGCCTCATCTACCCCAGCCCAGCCTGCAACTCCCTGGAGCCCCTGCCCCCAAGCCCACCGAGTGATTGAAAACTTTTGTGACTCTTCTGGCCCCTGATCCAGCCCAGCACGGCCCAGTTAGTGTGGGGGTGAGCTTCGGTGCCCCACGGTGCTCCCTGGGCCAGCGGCACAATAGAGGAGAACCATAGGCTCACAGTGGTGCCAGAAGGGCTACAGCAAAAAGGAGCTGAACACAATAGCTAGATCCACACCAGGCATAACTGGATAATCTCAAACTTAATAGATCGGCACCTGAATCTTATTATGTGCTAAGGTTGTAACTGTACCAAAGCTCTACACCAAAGGTCAGAGGTCAGTGCTATATAAAATGACAAAGACAAGGAGAAAAATGCAATCTCAGGCCTCGAGCCCACCAATGATAAGTGCAGAGGACACAAGCTCTGCTGAAATGAAAGAATTAACAGAGTTGGAAGCAAAGAAGCAACAAGAAAAAGGTATAGAGGAACTCAGACCAAAATTAACACCTGAGATACAGGATCTTGCTACACAGTTCAGACTTGTAGTGATTCTCCCATCTCAGCCTCCCCAGTGCTGGGATTATGGGAGCGTGTCACCATGCAGTTTTGTGCCTGGCACACTGTGCCTGGGATTTCAGGGCTGGTGCGGCAAGCAGTACTAGGGATTGAACTCAGGTTCCTGCACTTGGTAGGCAGGTGCTTAGACTGCTGAGCTATCTCCCCAGCCTAAACAACTAATTTGAAGATAACATTATGCAATACAACCACCATTATCAAATTCCTATTTGTTTATTTAATGAAATTTTGTATCTTTCATAATGTTTTTATTCCAACTATTTTGTATTCTTTAAAAAATATTAAGAAAAAGAAATACTGCCTTGAGGAGCACAAAAAGAAAATTTTTATACTGAATTTTCATCTTAGGTCAAAGCTTATGCAAACTATTTTTGAAATTAATATTCTGAGCCTTTCCTGGTTTATATTTACTGTGAATTGTAGCGTGATGCACAGAAATCTTGACCAGTGACCTGGGTTCGTTTTATATTTAAGCAAAAAAATATCAAAGCTTTAAAATATGGACCGGTGAAAACACTTAGTGGGCCAAATCTGGCCTGCTATCTGTCTTTATAGTGTTTATTACCTAAGAATAGTTTTTACATTTTGAAATGATTGCGTAAAAATCAAAAGACTATTTCATGATGTGTGAATCATATTCAAATTTCCATGTCCATGAGTAAACTTCCTAAACAATGCCAAAACATAAATAAAAATAAGATACACAGCACAGTCAAAGTATACAAACACATAATTCCTTTTGGTTTTTTAAATACTTTATTGTATTATGAAAACAGAAAAAACTTAAGCCCAAATGTAATGGTTAAGTAGGAAAAAATCTCTGCAGCTGCTGAAAGATAGAGGTGGTCTTCAGAGGGGCACACACAGCCGCGTGTGATGCGGATCACTCTGTGCTCTCCTGGCCACATCCCACAGGCAGACACATTTGGGTACTGGCACTGTGCCGACCCTCAGAGGGAAACCCCATCACCCACCTCTGGCACCATACAATTGTAAAAAAAATGTTACTAAAATCACATGGTGCTAAAATCTTATGATCTTGTGGGCCATAGGACCACACAAACATACTTGAACATTCTTATTGCCGTGTCCCCTGCTAAAATCCACAGGCTAACTGCACAGGTCAGTGCTACACTTCAGTCATCTAATCTGAAGAACTGTTTATGTTATGGTGATTACTGAAGTAGTAAAATAAAAAGGGCAATAGGTAATGAGAACAACGACGAAATTTGGTCAGCAGACACACATGACATTCACTGAATTATATCTTCATTCTTTCAACCTGGTTTGGCTGCTACATGGGAAGTGTTTTCTTCTTTTCTGTTTTCTTCCCACACTGGTATGCTGGCAGCTAACTCTCCATCTTCACGGAGCTTACACACATGTGACAGAGACACTGTGCTTTCTGCTAGGAACTTAAACCCTACAATAGTTCCTCCTTAAACTACTCTGCTTTTGAGATCAAAGTCCTTTATTTATTTGTCCTTACCTCCACCTTAAGAAGGAAGTTAGCAGGCATAATGAGAGGAGGCTGTGTCATTGAAGCTTCCCTTGCCAACATCACTACTATCTAGTCCACACAGTTCTAGAAAAGCCATGCACCTGGCCAGAATACAGCCGGGCCCAGCATTGCAAGTTACAAGGAAACGGAACCTGTTAAGACTCTGTTGTAGTCTGGGGTTTAGTCACCCAAAGAGAGTGCAGGAAATCTGTCTACACACTAAAGACCAAAATAGTCCAGCAGAGGGGCCTGAATCCCATGACAACATCCTGTGTGAATCTAGCTGAAGACCTGAACCTCACAACAATGTCCCCAACGGGTCCATCTGGAGGCCAAGAGCACACGATGTTTGTGCAGGCCTGTTTCACAGATCTGCACTGGGAAGGTGCAAAGGTCAGTGCTGGAAGCTAGAAAGTCTGTGCCAGTGGGATGAAGGATCTGCACTGAGCCAGGAAACAGCAGTCAAAAAAAGAACCAGAGCTCCCCTGACAAGTACCTCAGCAACAGTAAGGTCCCGAGCTCTTCTGATGAGGAAAGCTGAATTCCCAGCAAAAAAGTTCCCCTCTGGAGCCAGGACGTGATGCTCTAGCTGAGGACCAGAGCTTCCCAAACTGAACTACAGCTATCCTCAGCAGCAAGGTCCTAAGCCCCTTCAATGATGAGAACAGCCAAGCTCATCAAGAAAGCCGGCCCAACAAGCTCCTCCAGGAAAACCAAGAGCTCCATGCTATAAATAAGAGCTCCCAATGTTTTCGCTCCTCTCCACTTCTTGTTTTCATGTTGCAGGCACTAATGCCCAGGCGGGCCTCCCATACCCGGCATCAGGCTGGTTCATCTCAGCCTGGAGTTCCGAGGTGCCCATCAGTTATGGATCCACCATACTTCCACGACCACTAGAAGAAAGCAGGTAGGAAAAGTCATGCTCTGAACATCAAAGAGGCACAGCATCTTTTTAAAAGTAACAAGTGTAAAACACAAACTATTTAAGAATGACATCTGTACTCTTCTGCTAAGAACAGAAAAAGAAAGAAAACAATACTTATTTTCAGCAGGTATCCTGACACCTACCCACAGATGCAGCAGTGAGAGTAACCTGGAAATGAACTGAGTGACAGGACTCCTGAAGGTCAGGTAAAAATTAATCTAGCAGAATGGCATAAAGACTTTTCACAGCTGTAATGTACTTCAGAACTCTTCCAAAGTATAAGGCAGGCTCCAATTTCCAAGGCAATGGAGACAGGGCCTGCCCTTCCTCCCAGGCCCTCCTTCTTCCACAGGCTATAGAGTATAATTCTGTGTGTAACCAGAGCAGAACAGGAATGAAAAGCAGGGCAGAGTGGACCACGGAGTACAGAGCACCTAACAGAACCACGCAGCAGAAGGGCACGCAAGCGTGTGAAGGAAAGCCACCCTTCTGCTTGCAGGACACATGTGCTCCCGATTACTGAGATGCGCACTCCAGGGACTCCTCTTAGCAAGTGCAGTGAGTGGGCTGGGTCTCCACTGTCGGGAAAGGCACAGGACCCTGACTTTCACAGACCACCCCTTACTTTTCACAGCCCCCTCACTCTTCCTCTGTGAACCCCCTGTGAATGTGCACTTGGGGCCAGGCCTCTAATAGATGCCAGTGTCTAACCACATACTGCAAATCCTCTGCTACTTAGGGGCACAAGTACTCAGCAATGAAATCAAGGAGAAAGTTTTGGGAAAGTATGATGGGTTCCCAGGAAGACAGGACTGGGGGTCTGAGGAGGAAGAAGGCTTTGGAGAGGAGAGCCTGGGCACCCATGCTAAGTGTAGGAATGATAAACTTCCATTTTCAGAGCAGACAAGGACCAGGGAGGGCAGCATTTCCCTGACAACTAGACCAAGACATGCGACAGCCCAGACAGCTGGCAAAGGATGTCCAACCTCAGCCTCGAGCGCTCACGTACAGCATGCCAAGGTCACACCGGTTGTTGCTCATGGTTGGCAAACCCCTCCAGCAGCACTGTAAAGGCTGAATTAGCATGGAGAAAAGGCAAAGGACATGAGCCCTGGCCAGGACAGGAAGGGGATGTCAGGCTGCAAGGAAGAAAATACAACTCCAGATGTGAAGGAAGCTTCCTTCCTTCCACCTGGGGATGCCTTCCAGGTGGCACAGTTTATGTGACCCTGCCCAGGGTAACAGAGGACACACAGGGACGAAGAACTGGTGGGGAGGAGGAGGGTCTTGGGGCTGAACTTCATGCTGTGACAAAACAGGTGGCATGAACACAAACCCCAACCTAGAGCTGTCTGTCCCGGTGCTGGCTGCACATAGGAAACACAGTCAGTCTCACATCCAATCTGATTCCATCACCACCTGCCACACTACTGCACTATGGGTGTGAACAACAGTGAGGGGCTTGAATGCCCCTCTCGACCTACACCCAGACCACACGTTTCAGAATCGTCACTCTTCTGTCTTTTGTCTTTTACCTCATTCCCTGAAAGCAATAGCCAGGGACCAGGGGAGGGGAGGCATGGCCAGCACAGTGAGGCCCCAGAGCCCCAGGGGTAGAAAATCCTACCCAAGACAGTTATGGGGAGGGGACCATATTTTAACCCCTTTCTGGATCACCACAGGGTATTTTTCCAGATTCTAGGAACTGACAAATAGCACAAAACCAGAGTTCATCAAGTGAGAGAAGAAAAGAAAAAATATATATATTATTAACATTCACTTCAGAAGACAGAAAGTGATGTCCACAGAAAGCCATTCCACTCAGCACAGCACTGGTGCGGGGAGTCAGGGAACCAACTCCTGCTGCTCGTGACCTCCACCCCGTGTACAAGCACCCTGTGTCTCTGCTTGTACATGTGCTGTTGTTTAGCAATCGCGGGGTCACCACTGGGTCTAGGGTCAGGCGGACTACGCACTTAGTGTGAGGACACAACTTTTCTGGTACACAGTTTAGCAGCTTCTTTAAAAGTGAAGCATGCACAAATCAGAAGACCCAGGCATTCCACAAGTGAGCACCTGCCAGACACCAAGCCATGCCACTGACCAGGGAGCTGGCGTCTACAGCAGCATTATTCATAATGGGCAGAAACAGGAGCCAATTTGAGTGTCCCTCAGCTGCTGGAAACCTAAATCCAATGTGCAAATCCATCAGCAGAGCATCATTTCATTCAAAAGGAGCCAAGGACTAATTGTTCTTACATGAATGCTGAAAACTTGTTGAAGGAAGGAAACGAGACGCATGCAACTATCATCCTACTCATGCGAAGTTTCTGAAAAAGGCAAAATTACACAGACTGAGAAATTAGCTGTTGGCCTGAGCTAGGCTCAGAGCAGGAGTTAAAGACAAACTGGCAGGCGAGAGCACTGTGGATGCTGCAAGTGTTCTACAATGGGACTGTGGGGATGAATTTATAAATGAACACACAAGCTGACCAAACCACTGGACCACACAAGGGGTAGATGAGCTATATGTCAAGTATACAGTGTACAGGTACACAGTTTATATCTCAGTAGAGCCAAGAAAGTACAAAAGCAAAAAACAAAGGCTTTAATCTTATAACACGAAAAAGAATCTCTCAGTGTGTAGACAGGAATGGTGAGGACTGTGTTTCCATGCTGTTTGTTCTCCCCATGTATATCTCTGTACGTGCCATCCACACCTCGAAGTCTGGACCTTGGACGTCAGCTTTGCATGAGGTGCCTTCCCCAGTCTGCAACCTAACCAACTCCGTCTCATCCTTCCAGTTCCAACCTAAGGGCCAATACCTACGCTATCACCACCTGGCACATTGTACCTGCTCCGGTCAAAACTGGGTACACCACATGCCAACAGTATCTGCATCACTGCCTGTTAAACCAAAGGGGTGCATGGGCATGTTCTTGGTGATCCACAAGATGTAAGAGAACATTTATAATCTTCTTTTTCCAAGTCCCAGATTGTACTCCATTCTGAGTCAAAATGAGGCACACTTACCACTCTCATTTCCTGGCACTTACCAAGAAACAAACCAGAGCAGGTGTGCTGCACAGACCACGAATCTGGGCCACAGAAGACCACATGACATCACACTATACTCTGCAAGATCTGAGACCTTGGTGGCTCCTGGACTGAGTCAGCCCACCAAACGCCATATGCTGGTATGTGTGAGTCAAGGCAGTATTTTGCAATAGGAATAATACTTTTTTTTTTTTTTTTTTTTAGCAAAACAGTATCATCTGTCACAGTAAATTAATGCAGTAAATTTGGGTATCAATGGCTTTTCAGTTCAGTTTTTCATTATCGACTCACTTTTCTTCGTAGTTGTTTGGTTTGTTGTTTTTTGTTTTGTTTTGTTTTCCACAGAGATACAGCATAAGGTGTTTGTTCCTAGCCACCAGTCTACACATCCAAGTAACACTGTAACAAAAGGTAAGCCATTGACTCCACAGAACTTTGGCCTTTTGAAACAGATCCACTTGTTACTCTAGCTGGAGAAGCAGTGCATGGGGAAGGCACAACCCCCATAGTAGGTCCTTCCTACCCCCCCAAGCCCAAACCCAGGGCTCAGGAGAAACCTCACAAAACTCAGTGGAGTAAATGACAATTTGCATCATGTTGCTATTCCAAATCAATAAAAATTGTTCTGTGAGACTGTTTTAGAACTTTAAACTATGAAGTGTAAAGTATAAAACTAACCGGACCAGAGAAGGAAAGCAGGCGAGACAGGGAAGCAGGCAACACACTACTTCAATATTAACCGGTCATGGCCTGCATCTAGCTGTTCCCGCAAAGCCTCATGTGGGCGCAGGAGGGCCTTTCTGGAGGTGACTGGCTCTAGGTGTATGATACAGGGATTAAGGGAGGTGGCTGCACCTGAACAGCGAACAGCCTGGAGGGGATAGAAGGGAAAGGCTGCCTCTGCTGCCGCCGGCACTAATGCTGCTCTGCTGCTGCCACGAATGCTACTGCCACTGTTGCCACTGATGCTACCATCACTGCCACTATCACCTGCTACTACTTGCTGCCTTCTGCTGGCCTTGCTTTGTCATGGACTGCGTTCCACCCAGCGCTGCTCTGCCAAGTCATTCTGGTGCCATGGCACCAGCCAACAATGGACTGAGACCTCTATGAACAGTGAGCCAAAATGAACCTTTCCTCCTTGACGTAACCCTGGCTGTTGGGGATTTTATTTCAGCAAGGACAAAAGTAACTCAGCCGTAAATGGAAGGAATATTTGCGAATACTTTCTTACAACCTAGGACTTAACCTAGCACCCTGTTTTGGTCTTCATCTACCTTCTGTTTTCCAAACTGGCTCTTCCACATCCTTCTTCTCATGATAGAAATGCTGGCAAAAAGGAGAGCTGGCAATAATGAGATAGTAGGGTGGGTGATCTTATTTTATCTGCTTGACAGCTAATCGTATGCCAAGCACTTTACTAAGTGCGGGCATTCCAGGGCAGCCAGACAGCCAGCAGTTTAGCAATAAAGCTAAGCAGTAAACAAAATTCTAAGCAAAACGGACAATCAGCTGTGCTGCCAGCTGCTGTCCTGTGATCTTCACGTGTGTAAGTTTTACACTCAGCCTATCAATATTAACAGTTCTCTAACTATAAACACTGGTGTAAAGGTCAGTTCTATGTGTCAGTTTCTCTAGATTACAATCAAATGTTAACCTGGGTAATTCTATTAGATACTGAAGTATTAAAGTCCATCATCTGTTAACTTTTGAGGAAAAAAAAAATATCTAGATTAGACTTAACGAAATGATGTCAGGGTGGAACTAGAGTTTCACAAGTATGAACATTAATTTTTGTATATTTACATTATTGTATTTTCATAAAAATGAATACACAGATGGAGAATAAACAGCTTCTCCTTCAGAAGAATTCAACTTAATAAATGTAAAAGGAATGGAGTAAATACAAAACCAGGCAAACATCACAGTAATTAACAACCGCTGCAGGCAAGATCAGCTGATGGAAGCTAAAATCTGTGGGTGATACTTAAGGGGAAACATGAAAATTAGTGGGCAGCGTCTCCCCCAAGCCACTTATCTATCATGAAGAGAAAGCTGTAGCTTTACATAGAAGTTAAGTGGACACCACCCTAGCCAAGCGATCAAGATAACATACGGCCCCATGGCGACCCCCGGGTGTGGTGACTAGCACACCACCGCCCCTACAGGCTTCAGTCCTGTACTCAGAGCACATTACAGCAGCCCCAATGGAAACTACAAAATAGCCGATCAACGTGCAACAATGGAGTCATGGCACCAAGGGAGTGAGAGAGGCTGCACCAGGCCAAGAAGCCCCAGCAGCTGACGCACTGTGACATCCTGCACTGGGCTGCAGTGCAGCAGGTGACACAAGGAAGCTGGCAGAGTTCACACAAGCCCTACCGTTTAGCTTCTGGTACAGAACTAGTGTGGGTTTCCTACTTATGCAACCGTTATGACGTTCGGTAATGTTAACAGGCAGGGTGAAGGGTACGCATGGACTCTATCATTTTTACAATTTTTATGAGATTAAACTTATTTCAAAGCAAAATGTAAGACAGAGTGCTGCAGTTAAAAAAAAAAAAAAAGAGATCTAAATTAGGCCCAATACTTTTTACAATCTTAAATAGTATCAATAATTTTTAAGTTTTTAAAAAGTCAGATCTTTATTTCAAATACAACTATGTACATCTTATTTTTATTAAACACAAATATTATAAAGAGCAACCTGTATATTCTTTTATTTTATTTAATTTTTAAGAGGAAAAAGAGAAGCAAAAACAAATAGAAAAGACAGAAATGGGGGAACACACAACAATGCATGTGTTACAGATTTTCAAAATAGGAAGAGCTAACAATGGTTGTTACATTATCTTTATCATCAAATCTGTTGCTCAGATTAACAGATACAGTTATGCAAGATTGGGGAAATAACTGAACACTGGCACTTGCTATTAAGAAATCTTAATTTTTTTCCTTGTCTTTTTTTTGTTTATTTTAAAGAGAGTATAATAACTGATAAGACATTAGAAACAGTACACATTTCCTCTCCTTCTTTAAAAAAAGTGTTCCACAGGGCTGGGACATGGCTTAGCAGTCTAAGTGCATGCTTACCTGGCAAGTCCAAGGACCTGGGTTGGATCCCTGCTACTCTATGCCACGCCAGCCCCGCCACGCTGGCCACCGAAACTGGGTCTGATGGCACACACCTGTAATCCCAACACTGGGAAGGCTGAGACAGGAGGATCACTGTGAGTCCGAGTTGCTGAATGAGACCCTATACCAAATACATAAATTTTTTAAAAAGATTTTTTCAAATATGTGCTATAATCTCTTAAAGTGAAAAGAAATCAAGTTGAGAATGCTGAAGAGGACAGACGTGTGGGTAGTCCGGTGCCCTTGCACATGCAAGGACGAGGGCTTGGACCTGCCTGCTCTTTAAGGAACTCCTACTCAGTCCTACAATACTCCAGGCATACTCAAGGACACTCCTATGACATGGGCCCAAACTCATGGCGCTTACACTCCAGTGATAGAGAGACAAAAACCAAAAAAGCAAACACCACACCGGACCAGCAGGCCTTGGAAGCCCTGGCTGACTCAGGCAGGCACTGGGTGTAACTGGATTCAGCCTCCCTGCAGGGACCCCAAGCTGCTGTGGGGAAGGAGCACTGAGGAGCCCAGAGCACTCGCCCTGACAGTGACAGTGTCCTCTGAGACCCGAAACGCTATGTGACTCTGGCTCCCTGCTCATTTTTTAATCTTCCACAATGAACACAGTACAGCTTATTTAAGAAAATACACTATAAAAAGAAATTAGGAGGCAGATCATTTGCTATCCCTGTATGGGTAGATTTCCAGCAACTTTGAGATTACCCATCACAACCTTCTTCTAATAATAGTGCTCGGGGACAGACCAGAGCAGAAAATGATTTTGCTTTTCTATTTGGAAAGAAAAGGCTCCAGTTGAAATATACTCTGAACTTCAGATAAGAAGCTCAAGCTAGCTGAGAAAGCTACTACTTCTGTGCCTTGAATTCCTAACTGCTTGAAAATTTATTAAATGTGATACGTCCAAGAACAAGGACTGGTAGATGGGGTGTGACGATCAGTGGGAACTTCTTACAAAGCACTGTATTCCCAGATGAGGCAGGGTGCAGGAGAAAGTCCCTGGTACAGACAGTGGCAGTATGTCCCAAATTTGCTCCAGATTTACAAACGTGTAATATACATGTCACTTACTTGTTTGACAAAAGGTCCAGTTTGCTTTAACTTTAAATAGTAAGCAAACATGGGAAATGGAGACCCAGTCAACACCTGCAGCTCTGCTCAAGAGCGTACAGCTACCTCGAATTTCAAAGCCCAGTCAAGAGGAATGGGCTCACACTGCAGTGGACTAGAGGTCATTGCTCCAGGGAGAACACTCTGGAACTGCAACAACCCTGATGCTATACGGCATGGTCACCTGTGCAGCTCCTTGCAGGTGCGGGGCTCTGCCGGTGCTTTTGTCCAACACTACCAACATTTTCCTTGCAATGAAATACTTCAAATCCAGGAATATGGTCCATGAAGATTCAGCTCCTAAAATCTTCACGTCAAATTGCAGCTCAGAAAGAAGGCAGCAGACAAAGTGAGCAGGTGCTGATCTGTCCAGCTGGCAGAGGGCAGCCAGTCCTCCCTCCCCTTCCTCCATCCACACCCGAGACAGGGCCACGTAGAGTGCACAGGCACCACACGGGACTGCTGTGACAAGGTCTCCTCCTGCGCTTCACCTCCCTGACCACACACAGGGGTGACAGAATAATGTCTGGAAAATGAATCCCATGACTGCTGGGGTTTAGGTCAGTTAACGCAGGCTGTGCTCTCGTCCACTCCATTGACCCACTAGGACACAGCTATGAGTGCAGTGCTGTGCCTGCCTGCTGACCTGGGCCTCACTACTGGCTGTTGGGTTTGCAGCTCAGTCGGGTAAAGCTCCACCTCGTACAGCAGTACATGCTCTTCCTGGTTAGCAGGAGCGGGTAATAAACACCAGAGAAAAGAGGACAGATAGCCACACTCAGCCCCTACGGTCACCCATACGCTCCACCAGCGAAACAGCTCCCTGCATCAACCCTGCTCTTGGCGTCATTCCTGCAGCTCTGGAAGAGGGGAGGCTCCCCTGGCCCCAAGTCACTGCCCCTTTGTCCCCAGGACCACTAGAGGGTCAGTTCCTTTGCCATCAGTTTTTCCCCTATTTTGTGGTTATAGCCAAATTCCAAAGTAAAGATACTATTGGGTTCTTGGCATTATGTTAAAATCAGAATTAATTCTAAACCTTCATTTTCTTTCCTGGCTCTTGCTGCTTAAGGAGAGCTTGATAGGAACCCTCCTGGAGAAGTACTGCCACGACCTTGACTGAGAGACTTTCAGATGTAACTTCTTTTCAAAGCAAGAGTCATTTTCAAACTTTCACTTAAAGTATCCTTTTCCTTCTAGATCTTGTCTTACAAATAAAACCTAATTGTAAGGATAGATTAGTGTTGTATTTCTTGTTGTGTTTCACTTTTGAAAACTCAAGTTAATTTGTACCTAAAAATGTAATCAAATGAGTAAAATTTAAAGCATCCCTAGACAGTTCTATTAAATTCATTTTAAATTAATAGGGAAGGAGTTTGGGAGAGAGTAGGTGGTCATTTACTAGTATTAACAAGTCTTGAGAATGTATTAGTTTTATATATCTCTTAACCCCAAGAACACTTGGCTGAGTCTCTGAATGACACCTGTGCCACAATTCACGGGTTAGCCATGATCAACAGAGCTACATGCTCATTTCTTCAGGCCTGTGAAAGTTGAAAACTCCATACTTATGCATTATTCATTTCTGAAGGTCAATCTGAATAGCAGAGAAAAGCTTGTAAACAGGCTGCACATTCCAGAATCCCACCCCTTTCTCCTACTCTTGCTCCCTTAAAAAACGAAGTTAATCCACACTAACCTTTTGCAAAGAAAGGACCGGCCCGCACACCTAGAGAGCCCGGGCCTGGAGCGGTGTGTGAAATGGCTACTGTCACAGCTGTGCAGAAGGGGTCTCACTGCTCACCAAACTCAGTTTTAGAAAATTAGCTTCTAAAAGCCTGCAACAAGGAAGAGGGGGAGAAAGGGATAATCTGAAGTATAACAGGCTGCCAGCATTTTAAAAATATTCCTTGACTCAAAAGTAACCCTAAGGTTTTTTTTTTTTTTTTTTTTTTTTTTTTTTTTTTTTTACAATGAAGCAAAATAAGAATGTACCCACATAAGGAAGAAAAAGCAAACAGTGATAAAAGCAGGGCCAAAGGTTGAAAAAAAGGTTCAATAAGAAATGAACTTTAATAGGTCTAAGAAAAAAAACTAGAGGGCACTTTGCCTAGAAAATAAGCAACTGTATATAAAAAACTAATCAGTTTTCCTATGGTTTCCCCACAGTGAAACTCCCAAACACAAAGCTGAGCCTCAGATCTCGCAGCCCACCACACCCTGCACTTCCTCCCATTCCCTCTTCTCTCCCTTTCCTCCCAACCTCAAGGCAGCCTCAAAGCAGGGCAGCTGGGTGTGTCTCGTCCTGCAGGCAGGGCGTCCAGAGCCAGTGCTGGGCTGGAGAGGATTCCTTGCCTAGCCTGATGCCCCTCCACCCACTGACATGCAACTGTGCCTCCCTGCTGCTGAACCTCCTCCAGCCCCCAGCTCCCAGCCCCCAGCCTGGTCAGCAGGCCTAGCTGAACTTCACGCCACCCATCAACTATCAGCAGGGAAGAAGCAAAACCTGTGAAAAGGCATCTGAGAAAACGAACAGCACAGGATCGGCCACCACTGCAACATGTGTGTGCCAAGAGGTCCTATGCTCACACTGTCAGGGGCTCTAAAGAGCTGTGTGAATGAGCGGCCATTAGAATACTGACAACAGAGAGACTAAGATGGCTCACTGGATCAAATCTCCTAAATTCTAGTGTCTCATCGTCATTCACACATCTCTAATAGTAAAACTTAACTTTTAAAAAATGAGCCAAAGAGGACATTTCACGAAGCTTCTAAAAGTCAGAACCTTACAAATTCAAAGTGACCCAATCCCAGATTATATAATAATCCCTCTTTGGCAGTTGCCGCTCTACAGCCTTTTCCTGCATAGGCAGACACTACAGAAAATAACTGAGTAATACTTCCCAGTTTCTGAAAGAACCTTAAACCTTCTGTGCTTTTAATTAAAAAGTTGCAGGAAATTCTTGAGTAGAAGAAATGCTAAAATCCTGAAAAAGGCCTTTGCTAATCTCACATGTGACCACCACTCCATGTAGATGGTACTCTATGTCAACATCCAAGTGACGTTGAGACAGTTTTGAGACTCAGCATCTTTTCCCAAATACATGTACAATATTCAGAGAATACTCAAGTTACTCATTCCTCCACACAAGAAGTAACTACCTCATACAGAACCAGCCAGTTCTTGGAGGAAGCAGCATTCTGCGCACCGTGCTGGGGTGAGCCCCTTACAGATGCAGCCGCCAGTGGTGGGCAGGTGTGGAGGGTCCGTGGCCGCGGAAGCCCGGAACTACACACCTGCGGAGCACGCTGCAGCTGGTGCATAGGCATCTGCCACCGAGACCTCTGAGTCCGCCCCAGAAACTGCGTCCTGTGGGGATGAGCTGTCAGGCGAGGAACCGCAGCGGCGCCCTTGGCTGGGGTCAAGTTCAACACCCAGATCAAGTGACATTTCTGAGAATTTCCCACTCCGTGCCGTAGTACTTCTCTAAAGGTTTCTAAACCCTTCTGCAAAGATCAACCTGTTTTAACTCCTTAACACACATCAGCAATTAAACTCATTTAAGACCTTAAATTCATCCATCCTCAAGTTTGTTCACACACTATCTTACTTTTGGAACAACTCATGACGAAGTTAGACCCCCACACGTGAATGTGTGTTGTCCTTTCTTTCACTAACTACTTCTAACCATAACCCTCAAGGGGAAGGGGGGAAGCACACACCACCCCCTCTTCTACACTGCTCCTGTGTGTGCACATGAGCCTCGTCTTCAGCAGGAGATCAAAGCCAAGCCGCACGGGGCAGCAATACGCCCAGGGTGGCCAGTACTAGCATCAGGACAACCTATGAAGAAGCTGGGAAGGCGTCAGCATGCTGGCAAAGGCCCAGGCCCCGGTGAGTCACTAAGCTCCAGGTAGCACCGGCTTTTATTCTTTTCTTCTACTTTAATCCAGGCACAGAGCGATTACATGTTATATGATCCAAAGAGCCCTTTTTCTCTGTAGCTATTCCAAGTGACTAAGAAAGAAACTTCTCAAATTTCACATGAATAACTGTCATACTAGGTACATTCAACAGCCTCTCTCTTCTAAGGAAAGAAAGTTATTGGAGATGCCCACGTTAAGCTACAAGAGGCTTTCTGAGAGCTATTAGAAACCTCATGTTCAACCGCTTATAAACTCAACACTCACCTTTGGTGCCATCAGGAAACAAAAACAAGTTTCTATGGCATGGGTAAGAATTCACTGCTTTGCTAACAACCAACACACATTTCTGATGTAGAACCAAACATCAGCCACACATGTCATCCAGTAAATAAGAAAATGAGTGGCTTTTTAAGGAGGAGCTGAAAAAATGGCCTAATTGTAGGCTTTCTCTTCATAAGACTCAAAAAAGCTGCAAAAGACACACCAGCTAGGTGAACTGGGAAGGAAGCTGTGAGGGTGCATGTCTACAAGGAGGAGGAAAGTGAAAATGGGGAGGAGAGGGAGGGGAAGAGAGACAGAAAAAGAAAATATATATTTAACTTCAGAGTAAGATCACTAGCAGAAGTCCCACAAAATCTGTGGTTCACACATCAATTAAAACCCTTTATAGTCAATAAATCACATCAGAGGATGTAACAATTACCAGGATCAGCGGCTGAAGTGGCCAATTATTAGTTTTGTTCTTATTTACACAAAGGGTGTCCCTCTAACTGAACAGTCTTGGAGAATGACAGATCACATCTGACGTCTCCACCTCACTTCCAGCCCCATTCTCAGAGGCTAAAACCCTGATCTAATCTCATTTGCAATAGTCCTATGCATCACCAGAAAGTGCCAGTGTGAAAGGTTAAAAATATGATCTGGTGGCTAACAGTGATGCTTCCAAATTACAAGCTCCACAGAAAGACCCAGTAAACATTTATTTTGTGGCCACACCATCTAAATTGAGAGAGTCTGGGCATGGCCAAAAGCGCAGCAGACCTCGGCAGGGCTGTGTGAGGGAAGGACAGGAGAATGCTCCCTGCAGAAGCAAGCGGGCTGACCCTTGCTCCCTAAACTTTTTAGGAGTTACATGTCTGACATGGATTTTCAAAGGATGCCCTTGGGTGCCAGTTTCTACCTCTTTTACACCTGCAAATGTTTTTCAGTTATCACGGATGTGCACAAAGATCAACAAGGCAAGTCTCCCTCATCAAAGGAAGACTCAAGCGGACTCCAAAAATGCTTGAAAAGCAGCAGCATCCACTGTAATTCAGAAGCAAAATCCACTAGAGAGACTTCCATGAGCCTTGCATGGCGGTCCACAGGCAGGCCACCTCCATGTCAGTCAGCTGGGTCACTCCTGGGTCCCCTCCAGGATGCTGGCTACTCAGCTCTGTCTTTCTAGCGAGCAAAGCACTCTGCATACCATGCTATTGGCCCTTGTCTTTTTTCCTTTTTAAATTCAGCTATTTTTGGCCCACAGAAACAAGTGGTCCAGAGTATGAAGTATTAAAGGGTGCATCCAATTTAATAACTGTCACTATGTGTAGCTAATGCATCTATAACAGAAAGGCCAAAATGTCAGCTCTTAGAAAAATCTCACTTTAGAGAGAGATTTGTGGTAAGAAATTAACTCATCAACCACCAACGTGCCCCCCAAATCTCTAGACAACCAGCCCTTTGCATTTCTTCCCATTCTAGGAAAAATGCAGTTTTTGAACCATTTTTATGGACTGCATATGCCCTTCGTATACCAGAATGAAAATCTAAATCTAAATGAAAATCTAAAGCAAAAATAATCAGCCAGACACTCAATGTAAAAGTCTTATATAATCTGATCAAAACTAAATGAATAAATTCATTAAAGCTACTTTACAAAACCACAGTTCACAGTCATGCAGCCTGCAGCTGCCCCTGAAGGTTTGTGTCCACCGCCCTTCCCTGCAGGCAGGTCCGGAGGCATTCTTGCTCTTGTATCTGTGTCATGTTTGGGGTCACTCAGGACAAGGACCTCGATTCACAATGATCTAGACCCCTAGAGCATCTCTCATGTCCGTAATTTTTAAAATGCCACGTTTCGTTTTTTTTTGTCTTATGAATCCTATGAATAATCTGAAATTTAGATATTTTGCTATCTATTATGGTCCCTATAAGACCTGGGGAGGGAATGGAGAAAGGAGATGAATATTCACTGGAGAATTCTACAAGCATGGAGGCCAGGGAGGGGGGCATGGGGACAGAAGCAGAGAAAGAGGTGTGAGAGGACTGTACTCCATGCTATGCTTCTCTCTCTCTCTCCAGGGAAAAGCAACAGTGTTCAATGATTAGATTTCTGGTTCCAAACAACAATTAAGAAAAGAAAGGAAAGAGCACAAAATAAACTCAAGTTGGCCTTCAGCTTAACCCAGCTGTCTTACTTCCACTGTGTGACGATCTGCACTGGGCACAGGAAGAGAAAGCCAACCAACAGCAGGAATGCTTGTGGGGACAGGAGCAAAACGTTGTGAGAATCAGCTGAAGAGTAGACATCACGCACACACTAGAAGTGCAAAGGTTCATAAGAATCACAGGAGAGGAGCTGAAGGAGACAGGAGCAAAAGTACACAGGAGCACCCCGCCAGTACACAAGGCAAAAACCAGCACGATAAGTATCAGGAAAAAATAACAGAAAAAGAGCAGTGATCTGTGGCTTCAGAGTGAAAAGATAAGAAACCAGAGCAACTAATTTTGAGTAAAAATAAAGATTTATCACTGTCATGATATGGCTAGGTTTGTTGATTTTTCTGAAGAGATTTTTAATACCACATAGTAAGAAAAATCATTTAAATCTAAAAGTTGAAATGATGCCAGCTTCAGATTACACCCAGTACCCATCTGCTTTAACCCTTTCTTCTTCTTAACATTTAGAAGAACATTTCTAATTCATTGCCATCTCTTTGCAGGACCCCACTCTCAATTTCCAGCCAGTGCCTCCACCTGAGTGCATGGTGCATTTCAGGGTCATTGCCTTGGGAGACACAAACAAGACAAAACTTTTAGAAGGAGGATTAGAGAAACAGAAAGAAACTCAATGCCCTCCTTCAGAATAAATAATGCATTTTTAGAAACCAGAGCACAGAGCAGGGAAAAGGGAGAGAAACCAGCCACAGCAGAAGGCTACCACCCCACGGGGCTTCCCACAGCTCTCCTGACAGTGCTGGTGCCTGGACCCAGTGGGGGATGGGGGCAGGTCCTGCCCAAGGTGGCTCCCTGTGGGGGGGGCATGTCAACAACCCCAGAAACCTCACTAGAAACCCTCCCTCCTGGCTGGCTGGGTGGGGGCCCAGAAGTGAGTCACACTGATCCCCATCCTTAGGCGTGAGCAGGATGCCAGGATGGAGAGCTGGAGCCAAGGGAGCTGTCCCCCAAAAATTGAAGGGGAGAGGACAGTTCTGTGTCATGGGGTTCCTCACTGGGGGTGCAGCTGGGCCAGGGGATGAGCTACGCTGGGCCTGCCTAGACAATGCAGGCAGAGTTTACCACCCCGAGGTGCCCTTTCCTCCCAGCACCTAACCTGATTTTCTAATGCCACTCTTCACACAAGCTTGTACAGTCTGCACAGGGCAGGCACAGCCTCTCCCCCGTGCCCTGCTGAAAAGACAGACACCATGGAGATCACCCAGCAGTTCTTTATGCCACGGCCAAAGGAGAATTTGTGTTAAGTCACTCATGAGCACATCCTCACTTTGAGTGAGAAAAATGTATTTGGCTTATTTTAAATGTTTGTTAGCGTTAATTGAATTCCCTAAATATAAACCTCAGTCAGCTATTTCTAAAAAACAAAAGGCATATACAACATATAGAATGGAGTAAATAAGTATGAATATAAGAAAAGATTATGAGAATGGGCCAGACAGCTCAGCGGACTAAAGTACCTGCTTATGCACAGCACAACAGCTGGGGTTCGACCCTGGCATGGTGCACCGTGCCATCCCCCCCCAGGGCATGCTGAGACAGCGATTGAGACTGGGCAAGGTGGCGTGCCTATAATCCCAGCGCTTGGGAGGCTGAAAGCAGGGGGATCATTATGAGTCCAATCTGGTAAGACCCTAAACACCCTGTAGAACCTTTACCAAATACATTAAAAAAAGATCATAACTAAAGTCAAATGCAAAAGATGAAAATAGTATAGATTCTTCTTCCCTCTTCATAAATTTTTGTTCATATTCTTCAGCCATCCTTCTAGTATACAGCTTAAGCTAATAGCATATCACCTGAACACAAATCTCTCTCAAAGTTTTTCTTCCAATCATTGAAGAAATAATGATTAGTGCTAACACTGAAAATCTGTAAGCATCTATCATACACAACTTAAAAATGACTCAGCCTAAGAGAAACTAAGACAAAATAATTTCTCAGGAAATCAAAGATGGACTTAGCATCTACAATCACAGTGAGAGCTTCAGGGGAGAGGATGTCCTGGGAAGACTACAGAAAGAGCCATGAGGCTGAGTTTAAAGTGCCACAGAAAGTGCCCCCACCCCCAAGGGAGGAAGCCAGATGTCCGTGGTGGATCTCATGCAGGCAACAGGAAACACGGAGTCCTCCTGGGAGGGAGGGGAAGAGGGAACCGGAAATGTGCGCACACAGCCTCACTGGTGTGGCCTCGCAGGCTCCCGCAACAGCGCTGCTGTCCACCCCTCCTGGCTGCAGGGTCCATGGGAAGTCTCTGTGATCCTTGCACCTGATTCCAGAGCTGAAGGCAGACACCCTTGTGATCTTTATCTTACATTATCAGTGACAATGACAAGGCCTCAGCTCGGTCTCCAGTCTCATAAGCCCCTGGCACCAGAACCAGATGGCTATGCACACCTCAAGACGCAGGTGAGTCAGAACTTTTGAACTGGACACCAGAGCCCCATATCCTTCCTGGAGGCGCTGCTCATGGGCCTCACCCAGCAGCTGGGCTCCCCAGTTGGGCACCGGTCCCCTCTACCACAGTGCAAGCCCAAGGCAGCTCTCCACATACTCACAGCAGAGTCTGCGCATTCCACATCTCAGGCGGGACCCCATTCACAAACCTAAACGGGGAGCTTGGAGGACCACAGAGGTGCAACACGAATTACGAAGTGGCAGAGATGCGTGTGTGTGTGTGTGTGTGTGTGTGTGTGTCTTTTCTCAGGCCTCAGCAGGAGAAAGTGACTTTCATTGTCTTTTAATATTTAAAGCAGCAGTACAAGAACAGACACTGCTATGAGACAATAATCCAATTGAAGGGCATTCTGGTGTGTGTGAACCGCTCAAGTTTCACCCTGCATAGTTTATTACATTATCATTATCTGCTGATTGGATTACTCCCCTGCAGTGCTGCCAGGCCTCTGCCTCTGCCTCTGCCTCCCCCGCAGAACACTGGTATCAAGACACTGCCTGTGCTCTGGTATTCCACCATCTGCTGGCTCAAGGAGCTTGTCTGCAAAGAATGGCTTCCAGAAACCTCGGGGTCACACACACACCACCGAAAAGGCTTACCTGCATCACAGGGAGGGAACCCAAAGCTGTGCCTGCTTTCAGGAGGATCTGAGGCACCTGATCTGTATCAAAACCTGAGAGGTCGCATCCAGTACCAGTCAACACTCAGGAGAAGCATGTGCAAAGCAATTTCCTCAGCCCGCTGCTGCCTGTGCCATCACTGGCCGAGTCGTACTCGGTGCTGTCAGGGAAGCAACTAGCTGGGAAGGGCAATGCCCTTCATGCACGCCAATGGGAAGAGCAAGGTTGTGAGGAAACTCCACCACGTCACGGCACTGGACTCCAGGCACATGCTGACTTTCACTGCAGGGTGTTCCTCTCGTAAGCTGTCAACCAAACGCAACTGTGGGCCTTAAGACACCAACAGCAGCACAGGACAAAGACTAATCACAAGGGCGTGAGCACAACTACAGGGTCACTTGGCTGCTCTGGAGGAGGGATGATTAACACAGTGGATTGTCCTGGAAGCTAGAGAATGACCAAGGCAGGTCTTCTTGGAGGATTAACTCAGCTGTAGCACACTCAGGTAAAGAGGCAGGCAGGATGAGGAACAGTTTCTCTTTTCCAGAAACCATGCATTTGATGTTTTGAAAGCACACTACGAGCGTAAGGCATATGAGGAAAAGCAGTATTTTTTCCTCAAAAAGCTCATGTAAGTTATAAACATATAAAAAATATCTATCCTTGCTGATAATTTCATGGAAAGAATAAAGTTTTGTGTTCATGTTTAGTGAGAACATTCAGTATGCAAGAGGTTAGCTAAAAGATACAACAAAATGGTGTAAAACTTCTACGGAACCCATGAGATAGACTTAAGAATAACTGGGGCCGGCCAGATGGCTCAGCAGACTAAAGTGCCTGCTTAGGTAGAGCACAGTGGCTGGGGTTTGATCCCCAGTGTGCTGTACTGGTCCATGCTGGTCCAGCCCCAGGCACACTCAATTGCTACTGGGCATGGTGGTATGGGCCTATAATCCCAGCACTTGGGAGGCTGAAAACAAGAGGATCACTCTTAGATACAAACCCATGCAATCCATCGACCAGACCAGGCATTCTGACGGTAGTAGAAGATTTACTGGGGGCATTAAGCAGGCTGGTTGTCTAGCAGACCAAGACAGCAGCAAATAAAGGGGGCCAAGAGCCTTTATAGGATCTTCTAGGGAGGGCGATCATGGGCTGGAACAGCTAGGGAGAGCTCATCTTGGCAGGCTACCTGGTCTGTGGGGGACATTTAATGTTAACAAAGGAGAGTTTCATGGTTGCTTGCCCCGGTCAAAGTCAGGTGGACCTGTTCTGTGGTTTTGCTCTGGCTCTGTGTGGGGCCAAGAGGGCAAGGTGCCTGGGAAACTTTGAATCCTCACCTATCAATCACTGCAAGTCTAATCTGTGTAGTGAGACCCTATAGACCCTGTACTAAATACATTTTTAAAAAAAAATAACCATGTTGGTATCAGAAAGGTAAAAATTCAAATTACAGCTCTGCCCTGTATGAGCCCAGTGATCTTCCACAGGCTTCTCATATGCCATGACTCAGTTTCCTCACCTGCCCATGACCAGGAGCTACCCCTTCCCCTTTTATCAGTTCCAAGGCCAGCAGAAGCAGCACTCTGCACAGGATCTAGTGTGAAGCAGCATGCTAGGAAGGACAGGTGCAACCTTCAGGATCCATGAGCCAGCCTCCAGGAACTCCCCCAAGGGGTTAGAGACAAGCAGGCCAGATGGAGCCATCAGGGGAGGCCAGAACTTCCTCTCCATCACCACAGGGAAAAAGAGAAAGGAAGAAAGAGAAGATGGTCCACGTCCTGATTCCTCCTTCTTAGTGGTGACAGCAAGCTTAGACACTGACCCAGAAGCTCCTCTGGAGCACAGAAGCTCTGGGCAGGGGGAGAGTTGGGGAGCCCAGGCCAGGCAGGACAGGCAAGCAGGGCAGAAGCCTTCTACTTCCCATGAAGTCACAGAACACAAAAGTGCTCAAGGACACAGTAGGAGGGGCCTGTCTGAGGGTGGGTCTGACACTGCTGCTGGTGCTGATACAGGAGGTAGGGCATGACAAAGCTGGCTGAGAAATACAAGGACTAGCATTGGACTGTACTGAGTAATTCCCTGTACATAAAATTTCTTACAGGTCCCCATGAAGTGGAGACAGCAAAAGAAACAGGCCACTACCATGGGTCTGTTACTGGAACTCCCAGCAGCACAATGTGTGTCTTCTGTACTTCACTTTTCAAGCACACTTTTGGCAGTGTTTTTGTCCTGTCACCTTTAATTCTTTGCTCAAGGCAAGAAGGGCCTAGAACATGCTTAATCAGTAAGCCATTCCTAAAGAAACTACCTGGTCACAGTGCTAGTCAATCAAGAGATGGCCAAGGTCATGGAGACTGGCAGGCCAGGAAACAGCCCACCCAGACTGCAAGGACAGCCTAAAAGAGGGTTGTCTTTCTGCAGTTGACCATACAGCGCCACCCAGCTATCCCGGACACAGAGAAAGGAGGCCCATGGCCACTCCCTTCAGACAGGGTGCAGAACATCACTGCTGGGACCTGAGGGGAGGCCAGGCTTGGGGCACAGTGGCTGAGTACAGGAAGGAAAGACTTCTCTGGTCCCTCACTGCTCAGCCTATGGGGTCAGAGTTCCCCAACACTCACTCGGTGCTGGGCAAACTCTGAAAATAAACCACTAGGTCACCAAACAATGACTCTGACCCCGTGAGTTTAATCCAGACCTTCACAATGAGTGGGGCTCAACGGTACCTTGGCAGGGAGATGGGGATGGGGAAGAGGCCTACAAAAGGCTGCCCAGCAGCGCTGGTGAAGCTCCTGCACAGCATCTTTCAGGGCTCACCCTTGCACCCTCTCACTGCACCAAGATTTCCGAACACAATGCTTGTCTCCCAGCACCCCCTAAAGATGGAGGGTACCTCTCTCTCCTGCCTTCCCTCACACACTTCCCATCCCAGTTTACATGGGATCCATCCCTCCCAGAAAACAAATGTCAGCGCCCCTGGAATGCCTCTCATAAAACCCCACAGCATCTCACCATGTTTAAATTCTTTGTCTTTATCTGCCAGTGGACCACAAGTTCCATGTGGCCAGGGATCTCCCTATCGTTATCCACCATGCCACGTACAACCTGCTGAGCAGCTGATGGCAGCTCTGACCCAACTTTCCTGTGGTCTCCTCCTCAAGCACTTCAGACTTTGACCACACGCCCGTGCCTTCAGTGCTACTCTCCTGCAAAAATCCTGATCACCCTTCAAAACCCTTCTGAAAGGCCACTTGGCCAGGGATGCCCTAGGCAACCATCTCAGTAAGACTGTGCCTGCCATGAAGGAAGCAAGCTGGAGATTCAGGTCTTTCACAAAGCTCTGCCACCAACACAGAGCATGCGCTAAGACCACAACCACCATGCTGCAGCCCCACTGACCAGATGAAACTTGATTCCTGGACCGCAGAGACCTGCCCTAAACAGCGCACAGCACGCAGCCATCCCAGAATCACAGCTCCCTCCAGCCTCTGCTGCGCTGCACAGCATCTGATGTCTTCCTTTGCATTTCCTGAGGTGACATGAGTCCCAGCACTTCAGGTCCTCTAACTGCAACCCTCATCATCAAAGAGCTGACAGCAGCATCACACATGGAGGACAATGTTTTGTGTGTGCTTGGCAATGCTCACTTTCTGTATGCATAACGGCCCTACTTCCCATTAAAAATACCCTGGTGGAACACGTGAGATTTTGTGGACAATCTCCAAAGTCTTACTATAGCTCTAAGGTTTTGCTTTGTTTTCTGGTAACAGGAATCGAACTGGCTACCTTGTGATTGCCAGGCAGGCACTGTGCTACTGGGCTACATCTCCAGCTATAGTTCTAAGATTTAAAAACTACAGAAAAACCATTTCTGTAGAAGAAAGAAAACCATTTCTCTTTAAGAAACACGCAATTTAGAAATTTAAATCCCCTAACATCAATTCCAAATGCATGAGTTTGGGTTTTCTCTTTTCCAGTCCCTCTAATTAAACATGGAAAATGTTAGAATTCCTCAAAAGAACTTGGGGGAAATGTTAGCAGTCACATTAACCTCAGTGAGTGACGAGTCCTGACTCTTCTTGCCACGGGACACACAACCAACTTAGAGGAGCGGCTGGTGGCTCCGGAGCCTGCAGGTCCCAAGGACAGAGCACTGGGCAGAGCGGGTGGTGTGGCTAAGCAGCCAGCCACCCAGACCATGCCCCTAGCATCCTTCATCACCACGGGCTTCTGACCTGACCAGGCGCGTCCTCCACGGTGTGCTGGAGACCTGCGCAGCACCTCGGGAACCAGGCTGCACTCCATGCCCACAGCAGCTGATGGGAGCAGCTGCCACCGATGAGCTTCACATCCTCTCCTTTAACCACTGGACTGCAGCGTTACAGCGCTCTCTGGTCTGTGGCGCTCGGGGCCTGCAGGACCCCGGTGCAGATCACTTCCCATACTCGACTCTCTACCACTTCTATTATTTCATGTCAGGTGACCCTCTAAAGGCCTGACAGTCTGTGGCACACACTTAGCCTGCCTGGCGAAAGCCGCTTATGTGGGAGGCTGCCAGGAGCAGGGCTCTCAGCTCAGCTGGGCTGAGAGCACAGAGGTCAACGAATGCAAAGCAACACACAGACTCTCTACATAGATGAAGTTATTCCACAAATGCTTTGTTAGTTAAGATTTTCAAGCCATAACAAAATTAACGTTCAGAATAACTCACCCAAAAGCCTGAAATTAAGCTTATTAAAATAATCACCTAAAGGAAACAAAAAAAAAACAACAAAAAGGCAGGGAAGCCATTCAACCTCTGAGTTGTCAGATCTGATAACTAAAGCAGCACTTGCAAAGCAGGCACTGTGGTGCTTCAGTGGTCTGCTGCTGTGTTAATAAACCTGAAAATGTAGTGGTTTAAGACAACTGCTAGTGGTGTAAGCCACCACCTTGCTAGTGACTGCCATGTGAGCAGACAGGGGAAAGAGCCCGCCCTGCTTGGTGAGGCCTGGGGTAGCAGCCTGACGGACACAAGGGCCAGGATGGCTTCTCTCCTGTCCCTGCTGCCTTGTTGGAGCAGGTGAAGCATGGGGGCTGGGGGCCTTTTCTTCCCCTTTAAAATCTCTCATCTCCCAGAGAAATTCTCTTGCACACAACAGCCCCACAGTGACTGGATTTTGTCAAACTGGTATTAAACATAATGAAAGTCCAGAGCATGAAAAAAAAAATCTCACCCTAGACTTCTACGTGGCAGCTGTCACCTGAAAGAACTTTATGGTTTGAACTGTGCCCCCACACAATTCATTATGAGCAAGTGCTAACTCCCAGAAAACCTCAAAATGTGCCAGTATTTGGAGATGGAACTTGGTTAAATGGAGCCTCAATTCCTTGACAGGTAGCACAGGAGGAGTCACCAGAGGTGGGGGTGGGGGTGCACACACATGCACCGTGTAAAGGTGCTCTGCTGTAGCACCAGGTCAGAAGTCTTGGGGATCCAATCTGCTACACCTCCGTCTGGGACTTTCAGCCTGGAGAAAGGGGAGAGAAAGGGTTCTGTTGGTGCTGCCTCCTGTCTGCACTGCCAGTTACCGCAACCTCAGCAAAAGAAGGTAGAGCTCAGAACCAAGCCGCTTTGCTCAGCAGCACTCAGAAGCCACAGGACCAATCACAGCCAGCACAAAAGGATCCCGACCCAAAGGCAGCTGGCCCAGCTCACACCTGCAGGGAAGGGAAAACGAGCAGACAAAGCCTGAGCTCTAGCAGATTGCAGGTCAGCAACGGGTCCCCACCTGACAAAGTAAGCAAGCACCTCAGTAATTAGCTTTTGAGTTCAATTCTTTCACAAGAAGGTTCAAAGGATCTAACAAATGAGTGTTGTTAAGCAGAAACAGTTCAGGTACAATCTGTGAGAAACCACCTCAAGAAATGCAAGGACTGCATCCGCATGCCAGAAAAGACCCTGAAGTAATCAACCAGGCACACCAGGAAAACCTATCCACACACCACACACTGCACACCGACTGAAGTTCTGATTACAACCCAATAATTACAAGGAGGAGCAGGAAACAGAACCTGGCAAGGCCAGGAGGACAGGGAAGGAGATGGGTAGGGCTCCTCGAGGTGCACGGGAACAGCAACAGCGGCCCAGGAGCTGACCAAGCAACTGCCCACAGTGACTGGATTTTGTCCAACTGGTACTAAACATAATAAAAGTCCAGAGCGTGAAAAAAAAAAAAAAATCTCACCCTAGAAACAGATTCTGCATGAGCAGAAAACCAGAGAGCAAGCAGAGAGAGTGAGAAGCATTACATGGATGACTGGGGGAAAATACTTCACCAAGATTTAAACCTGCTGCTGAACACGCCCCTGCTGCATATGTAACAGTTCTGTCATCGGGAGCATGCATGCCGCAGTATTTTCAGCCGTCACAACATGCCTCTCCACACCACAGTAGCCTTGCAGTGCTGCTAGGCGCAGCTGGTGGGATCAGCACAGATGTTCTGCCTCAGAGGCCCTCCCAACCCCCCTTTCTTTTTCTTCTGCAGGTGACAAGAGGCCTGCTCTGAAACTCACATGAAGAAAAATCTAAGTTGGCATTGAGACAGCTGATGTCACTTTCATGGGGCAGGCAAGACAGTACACAGCAAGGCTCCTGCAGACTACGAAATGACCACTGACCTGGCAACACTTCTGTGTGGAGCCCGGTGCTGAGTGAGCACCGACTGTGCCCCAGGAAGTGTGCCCCACCCTCCATGGGCCTGGAGCTGCGGTCCCCACCCTCCATGGCAAAGTTCGAGGAACACAGCGGATGCATACCACTCTGGGTACCTAGGCAGCACCAGGAGACACAAGCACGTTTGTGGCCAGAGACCCCAAGCACATGCCTTTGTGTGTGTCTGCAACTTCTGTTTCCCCTCTGGTAAGCTGCTCATATGCTTTGCTTTCTTAAATAATGGAATACTCAGAACCTGCTCTGGGTTGGTTTAAGCAGAAAACAAAAACTGCAAGAGGAGGTAGCTCAGCATACAGCCTAGTCTGTCCAGTCAGACCTGGGACCCTGGGCTCCCTCAATACAAAGAAAAACAAAAACACCAACCTCAAACAAACAGAAAACAGGTGAGTGCTGCCAAAGGGCATGATTGTTTTCTCAGCAAAGCTTTTCCTGATTCTTCCACCTCAAAGGCCCTACTCCCTTCCAGAGCTCCTCATCCCACCAGTCTCCCAGGGATCCCTGCCTGCCCCCACCCCTGCCTCTGCCCTTCTGCCTTTTCCTGTACCCTGGCAGGTCTCCTTTTCCCACCCATCTGCTTGCCACCTCCGGGAGGGTGCTGAAAGGTGAGCTTCCCCAGAGCAGGCAGCTTTGCGAGGGCCGCTGTGGGCCGCAATAATCCCCAGCCAGCACCTTCAGAGCTGGGCAAGGTAGATCACACAGAGTGGGGGGGTCCCAGGGCCAAGGCACCAAGCTGCCCTCCCAGGCCCCTCTTCTTTTCCTTAGTGGTAACTGGCAGCCTCTAGCTCATCCTTCCCACTCTGTGGTGTCCTCTTGCCTGAGAGATTTATCCAGGTTGCTCTCACTTCTGAAAACGTGGAAAAGTCTCCCCTATCCTTAGAGTTCAATCCGAAACCCTTCTGGTAACTCAGAAGCTCCTTAGGATTGCCCCATGCTAGCTCTGTGTGACTCCATTTAACTGCTCTGCTCTTTGCCAGCCACCAGGGACAGTCCCTGGTCCTCAACAGAATCCCTGCTGCACTCACCTCCAGGATAAGCATCCTTTGTACTGTATCCCCTTCCTAGGGAGCCCTTGCTCTCAATTGCATCTATGCTGTCCCCTACCAAGCCCAGCAGGGATAAGGTGACCCTACCACCAGTACTGTGGTGCCCATCCAGCTCCACAGGGACAGGGCAGTACCTTTCTTTGTGTATCCCTCAGTTCCAAGCATCCTACATCAACTCACAGGTATCAGCAGACGCTCAGTACCTGGGCATAAGGAGCTGTGTATCAGCAGGGCTTGTTTACTAAAAGGCCCGTGACAAGAGTAATATGGTACCTGTGTCTACAAATTTAATCCTTTTCATGATTCTCATTGCAGAATTTGGTCCACAATTCTGGCTGCCTCTGAACTGCAAGAGTGTATTCAGTTGCAACCAGACCATGGGTAGACCTAAGTCCAAGAAATGAGACTCCACTGTGTCCAGCAACTGGCCTGAGCAGGAAGCTGCCTGCCCCATGCAGGACTGGAAGACTAGACACCCAATAAACATCTGCTGAATGGCTAAACCCCTGGCTTTCCTGATATGGGGCTCCACTCCTTTCTCCCACTGGAAACCACAAATCAGAGTTCATGTGCCAGAAAAATGGCATTATTAAAGGGACATCAGTGAATCATTTGAAAGATCCACCCTTTATTACTTGCCATAAATTACTGGGCACGCACCTCAAGACTGATGTGCCCATGTGTGAGGCAGAGACAGTGCTGGAGAACAGCTGATTTAGACAAAGTCAAGAGACACAAAGCACCTCCTGTGCTTACTATTTCATTTTCCAGACAAGAAAGATGATAGTAAGTTTAGGAAGAATTAGCAGCTGAATCATTCTCTACTTCTTTTCATTAAAATAGATTTTCGTATACCCCAGGAGAAATGTTTAGTTAAATCAAAACATTTGAAATTCCTTTTCAGTTATTTATCCCCATACCAGTGACACCCACTGGTAATCAGTATCACCATTCAAAAGCAGGGAGGCCTCTCAGGAACCCCAAGAATGACCACATCAGTCCCCCAAATGTGGCAACTGGACAAGTGCTTCATCATCTTATTTTGTATTGGTCATTTGTGCCTATTTTATTGTTTGAATAAAACATGCTCGCCAGTTTTATTCTTGTTCATACAAGGCATCTCTAAATGCCAATCACATGATGAAATACATCCAAAAATGAAAAGTCCTAATAAAGGTTTCAGTCTTGGTATGTTAAAGCGAGAAACAAATCTGGGAAAGCCAGAAAGCCAGAAGCCACAAAGCCACAGGGACAGCCACACACTCCAAACAAGGCTAAAGTTAGTAAAGGAAAATATAGCAACCTTCAGCCAGTAACATCAAAACCCTTAATAGCCTGAAGAACCAGCCACTCCATCCAAACAATCGCATCGGAGCTCTGCACCCCACCTACAGAGGATGGCAGGATTCGGTCTTGTGCTTTTAAAAGAATTCCAAGAACTTTTGGTCTATGGAAGATACTAGTGTTTGGGACATTTGGGCCCCAGTTAGAGTGGAGCATGAGAAAAGGCAATGTATCAGGGTGTATTCAAAGGTTCATTATTACAACCACAGGGAGGAGCAAGGAAGCCAAAATCCCATGGGCACAACAGAAAAAGCACAGAGAACTGGAAGCTGCTTTAACAATGAATAAATAAAGACCACAAGCTCCTCGAGCAACAGCCCTCTCTGTCCAATGAGACAGAGCTGCTGAAAGGGAAAGCAAGGCAGGTGCCTGCCCCTCTGCAGAACTCTATCAGTTCCCACAAAGTGTCTGCATCTTCGGTCACATCCTAGAACCTTCATTCCCAGAGGCTTTCAGGTTCTTTGCACCAAAGACCCTTCTGCTGGCTTGGTCACCAGCAACTGAGTTGTACACAGTTATCAAATGAGCTCCAAATCTAAATGTGCTTCTGTATTAAAGCATGATGTGATGGCTCTAACCAGGGTCTTCTTGTCCCCTTCATTTAACTGAATAAAACAAACTAAATTTTGGGTGGAGTAGTGCGAAAATGAAGATGTACTTTTTTCCACTGAGGTTTGTGGAATCCCCAAATTCCACCAATAGGCCCTATTTTCACAGCCCTTGGTTGACAGAGCCAATAAAAATACATCTTGTGAAGCACCGAATGAAAAATAAAACACACGGCCCATTCAAACCCAGGAAGGGTCCCCTTTAGTTGGTAGGAGAACTGCAGGGTTGATGCAGACTGCAAAGGACACTCACTGGAGGGGGTGTGGGCAGTGCTTCAGGTTCAGCGTGCAGGGACCCAGCTCAGCCCTGCAGCAACTGGGCACAAATCTCCTCCTCCCAAGATTTCCGTCCTTCTTCAATAACAAAATAAAACAAGCACTTAGGCGGTTGGTCCTTCTAGTCCTCAACTCTGTCATCACATCCTCTCCTTGTGAGAGTCAATTCAGCCTAACCAGCCTTGCTTTAAAGTATCACTGTCTTTATGAAACACAGAACAACAAGTGTTACCTACCCAACTGGAGTGCTCTCATGTACACCCTAACACACAGAGTCCAAAGGACTTCTCCCGGAGAAGCAGCCAGAGCATTGCTCTCTTCTGCCATTAAGGTACCAGACACAAGTACGCTTGAATTCTAGCACATCACAATCTGCAGAAGTCAAGCTACTTACAATCTGTAATTTAACTATCCATTTCCCACATCTGAGCCAATGAACACAATTAAGAGTGTAGGCCAAGAGTTCCCAATGACTTCCTAATCCAACTGTATTTTTACTTCTAAAGAGAAAAACTAAGCCAAACTCATGAAGCCAGTCAATTAGGCAGGACATGAATCTAGTCCCTCAGCTGCAAACCTAACCTCTTCTGACTCCAATGACTTGCCTCTGAGATCCTGAGCCACTCTCCCAATTTTAAAACATTATTCACCATAAAATTAAAAGTGCATTTAAAGTTAAAATTAAGACCTAATGATTAGATTGATCTATTTTTTTCTCAACCATTACTTATTAAGGGGTACAACATAGACTTGTGGCTGTAATACACTAACTGGCTGGAATTGTAAAATTAAATTCCAATAACTGTCAGAAAGCAACGACCCCACTAAAGTCCTAACCATGGGACAGGCTCTTAATATGCATGCAACGTATTAAAAGCTACAAAAGTGTTTACGCATGGATACGAACATCTATCAACTTTACAGTCTGCTCTGCAGAATTTCCTAATAACATTTTACTGTGAAACTCATAAGACAGCAAAAAAAAAAAAAAAAAAAGTCACACAGTGAAAACAAACAAACCATGTATTTTACAAGTAAGCAAAAGAGATTCTACCAAAATCAAACACGGCATTTTTCTGTCCTCAAGGAAAAATAAATTGAAAGGCAATCTAGTGAGCATCTCCTTACTATTTACTTCCTAGGGTCAGCCAGCAAAATGTGACAGTAAGTTGTGTTTGAATGCTATTGTTGCTTTAAGAGTGAAGGTGCTGTCTCTGGTTGAAGGCTGCAATTCGACCCCAGTAGGGCCTCTGGATTTACCTACCTGTTCACTCTTTCACCTGTACTTTTTGATGAGTTCAATATCACTAAAAAGTTAGAAACCTACTCTCAAAAAAAAGATCACCATTCAAGTAGTCAAAAGCCAGACAAGCGTATTCTATTCACATTTTCCTTCCTGGGAAGCAGCCCTGACCTACTTGAAGAAAGTAACCCTCACTTACAGCACTCTGTCCACGTTAACCAACTTCAGCTGAAAGCCTGGCAGCACCTGATACATTATTCATTTACCTACAGGTTTCTTTCTGTTTATATCTGCTACTCCTCACTAAAGCCGAAGTCTTGCTTCACTGGCGACTACTTAATAATACCCAAATCGAGCTGGCACATAGTAGGTGGCAATGCTGTCACCTGAAACGCATTAGCGTTAGGCATAGCACGTGCCACCAGTAATCTATTGACACAGCTTGGGACATCAGTACAGAGGAGGGCTAAATCCTTCTCCTGACTATGGAATGCCCTGCACAAACATCTCAACACGACTGCCTCAAAAGGAAATCATGAAATAAAGTTCTGGCACAAGTTCATCTTCCGTGTCAAGTTCAGCGCGCTTTTAAAAGACACTCTGAAGGTGGTTACACAAACAAATCCAAACTCTGCAAAATGAGGCTGGGCTGCAGTTACATAAGGCAGACTGACCCCTGGCTTTCCTCCCACCATGCCCCTTTGGCCAGAGAACACAGACAGGATTTTCCTCGCAGTTCCCACTCAGGAAGAAAACTGACCATCTGCAGATCCTTCAAGTCCTATTCCTCCAACAAGACCAGGGGACCACACGAGGCTCCACCAGCTTTCCTGAGCAACTCTTCCACCAGTTCTAAGAGGGCACCCAAAGACCCTAGATCGGCTCTTTCCAAGTTTGCCGCCCGGACCCGCGGGCGCGCCGAGCCGACCCACGCGTGCCCACGGCCCGGGCCGGCCAGGAGCACGGGGAGAGCAGAGAACTGGCCCCAGCCCTGATCGCCGCTCCAGGCTCCCGCAGCCCTGCACCGGGCGCCCCCGAGCGCCCGGGTTATTAGGGAACAATGGGGCTGTCACGCGGGGCCGGGGTGGGTGAGGTCCAACTGCGCCCGTCGGCGAGTGTGGGTCCCCGCGGACCTCGGCCGACCTAACGGCGGCAGGGAAACGGGGTCTGGGAGTGGGAGGGGGACTCGAGGCGTCGGTGGAGGGGGCAGGTGGGGATCGGGGATCAGAACTGGGGCTGGGTACCCTGGAGGGGAGGTCCCGAAGGCGGGGGTCGGGGTCGCGGACCGGGGGGCTGGGGGACCCCGAGCCCGCGCGCGGGCGCCCGGCAGCTGCTGCGGTGCGAGACGGCGCGCGGCCCCCACGCGGCCCCCGCGCAGCCCCACGCGCCCCCACGCGGCCCCGCGCAGCCCCACGCGCCCCCACATGGCACCCGTCCGGCCCCCACGCGGCCAGCCACCCGCCACCCGCGCCCCGGAGGCCCCGTCCGAGCGCCCGGCCGCCGCACTCACCCCAGCACCACCAGCTCCCCGTACTTGACCGGCTCCTTGCCGGGGGCGCAGGGCTCCTCCGGGCCGGGGGCGAACATGGAGCCCCGCTCGGCCGCCGCCGCGCTCCCCGCCGAGCCCGCGCCGCCGCTACCTTCGCATCCCGGGAACGGGGGCAGCGCGCCGGGCACGGGCACGGCGGCCAGGGGCGCGCGGGGCGGCCAGTCCCGGGGCTGCTCCGCCGTGGCTGCGCGCGGCCGCCCGGGCGAGCCGGGCAGTGGGCGAGCTGGGGACGCCGGCCGCGCGCGGGGGCGGGGAGGGGAGCGGCCCGCCCCCCGCGTGTTATGTAAACACGGGGCGAGGCGCGGGCGCCCTTAAAGGCGCCGCTCTGTTTTTCTCAGCGCCTCGGGCCGGAAAGTTGGGGCGCGGGGCCCCGGCGCCGGGAAGCGGAAGCGCAGCAGCGGGAGGGTCGCTCGCTGTCCCCAAGCGGGTCCGCCAGCGCTTCGCCGCTTCGCTCTGCCCCGGACCAGGACCGCGGTGGCCGGGTCGAACATCCAGGCGTGGCCTCCTCCCCGCGCTCCCTTTCAGTCCCTCGGGAACTTAAGAGGAAATTACCTGGGAGGGCTTTTGAGGGAGCACAAATGCTCCTTTCTTACCCGGGCTTAAGCAGTCCACTGTTTGCTTTGTCTACTTTTTTTTTTTTTTTTTTTTTTTTTTTTAAACAAAATGATCACTACTGTAACTTTAAAAAAAAAAAAAATTGCAGACTGTTCCAGCTTTACTGACTGCTGTTTTCATCACACGCGGTCTAACATTGTTAGGCGCTCATAACTACGTGTTAGAAACTCTACACAGTATTGCTGGTTACTGCCCGTGGGGACTGCTGAAATAAATAGTGCAAAAGCTACCCTACGTGTTAGCAGAGACTGATTGGCTGTGACGCAAAGAATAAAAGGCTAGAAAAGAAATAGTTGCATGTGAAACCCTCCCATTGTATGCGAGAGCCCTTTCTGTGACCCTCAGGCCCCTTGTTACTGTACTGACCCTGATGTTTCTGGCCGTTTTACCTCAGGTAGTGACCGACTCATTTTTAATTGAAACTTTAGAAATAAATTATTCCACAGTAACTGAAGCTATACCACTGGTGAGCCAGAAATGAATTTTATTAAACGCATTTCAGCCAATTGTAGGATTTCCATACTTCAGCTGAAATTTTACATAGTTTCTGTGTATTTTACATAGTCTCTATAGTTGTGTTTGTTATAAAAAGTTTTTTTAGCTTTAGCCAACAATCCCTCAGTGAAGCACAGAAGCGTGGAGTTTTCTCCAATGTCAGCGTTGGTGTGATTGGTTAAGGTCATTGTCCCATACACACGTGTGTCTCCCAGAGACGTCTCCGAATCCAGTTGCGGTTTGTGCAATCCAAAGGCACCCGCTGTTGGCTGCTGCTGTCCTAACTTTCCAAGTTCTGTAGAGCTGCGAAGGATCTCTGGGCTACAATTACCATATCCTTCTCTCTTGGCAGCTGCTCTTTCCAGCATTGCATTACACTGTTCTGGCTCTATTTCTTCCTTGCTACGCTCTGCATCTGCGGCTAGGGGAATGGAAACAAATATTTATTAACCTACAAAGTTCCAAACAGTAGACAGAGCGTTTCCCTGGAGATGTCCCAGTCTTCCTGGAAAGCTGGACTTCCCCCGGCAGCTTTCTACAGAGATCCCAGAGGGTCTCTGAACACATTCTTTGTGCTCCCTCGGTCGGTCTTTACCAGAGTAACGTACAGGTAGGGCTGCTTTGATGGGGTTTTGTAGTAATGGAGGCTTTTGATCCCAGGCAGCTCTGGCCTTGTCAGATCAGTTCTGTCAGTCACTGTGAACCCGAAGGCTTCCTACCGGTAAGAGCATTGTATCGATCAGGGTCAGGAATAGGTACAGGCAGCAGGCGTGGAAATGCTGATAAGCAGCTGCACTGAGTGACGACTGTGAGCTCTGGGGGCTTGGGCAGAAAAACTGGGGTATCAGCCATTCATCTCTAGTTGACTGTTGCTGTGGGACAACTCACTCTGCTAGACAGAATCTTTTTTAAAAGCCCTTCATCCTGGTCAAGCCAAAGTTCCCAATTTTGAGCTGTCAAGAACTCATTCTAGCCTTTTTGTTTTCTATAAACAGGTACTGTGGCCATGAAACCATGTCTATTTGCAAGATGGTACCCAAAGCCCCCCAGATTTGCTTTATCTGATTTCAAGGAAACCCATAAAAATAAAATAATACTTCCCCGGTGGGATCAGACAGGCTGGGATGATGGCAGCTGACTCCCAGAGTTGGTGGCCTGTCATTTTAAAGAAGCTGGCTTGCATCTACAACAGAAGCTACTCCTTGTCAGACTTACCTGCTCACAGCCTAAACCAATTAGAACGTGGCCCTGCCCCAGCACCCAGCTAATACCAGGAATCTGATTGTAGCTTGGATTTATCCTTTCTTGAGTGTAATTGTTTTAGTTTGTAGCTCCAGGCTAGTGGAACAGTCTGGCTGTGCCATCTGCTAATCCACTGACAGCCAGGGTGGGTTTGGCTGTCCTTGCTGCCAGGACAGACCCTTCAACACCCTTCCTCCAGGCCAGCCACATATGTCCCCCAGCCCACTTTGCCAGAAGAGGATGTCCAGGAAACTTGGTGCTATTTTGTGGGCTACCAGAAGTTGTATGTTTACTATGCAAATAATGTAATACATACCTTCTCTTAAATTCTTCCTCTGACTTGCCTACCTTTTTAGTCTAAAAAGATATAGTAAAAAAAAAACCTTTCTTTTAACCGTTCCCTAAATAAATTCAACTATTTCCCAATATTTCTACAATGAAGAGTCCAATTTTTGATCCCTTTTTACTTTTATCTCAAATATTTGCAAAGATGAAAAATTAATATGGTACCTTGAAAACAATATATATATTCAGGCCAGTTGATCAGGTTATATTCAGGGGAGGAACATTAGGTTACATTTGCTTTTTATATTATAGCATTTTGTTGTTTGTTTTCTGTTTTGTTTTTGTTTTTGTTTTGTTTTGGTGGAACCAGGAATCAAACTCAGGCCCTTGCACTTGCCAGGGAAGCGCTTATTCCACTGAGCCATCTCCCTGGCCCCTGTTGTTTGTTTTCTGTTTAGAAAGTCATGAGTTATTTGTCAAGAGTTTGGAAAACAAGAAAAAAAGATGTCTTATAAACTTTGTTTTAGATTATCTTTAAACTCTTCCATGTGATAAATTACCCTCCCACAAATGTTTGTGTGGCAGTGTTTCCTTTTTGCTTTTTCTTTCAAGTAGTTGTGATAATATTGTGTTATACTCACCCTTATACTGTTTGTTATCCTGACTTTCTTGCTGGTGTTAAATACCATGAATAGTTTTGTCATAGAAATGTTAGAAATGGTTTTAATTTTGATAATTAGTATCAATATTTCTTATGGAACATTTGCAACATTTACCCTTAAAAGTAATAAGCATGCTTATTTCATGAAAATAGATGTCTACAAATAAAATCATTACATCCAAGGATACAAACATTCCAAGACCTTTTGATGTGCATCTCCAAATGGTCTCACCTGCCAATTTACACAGCAACTCACTGCAGCAAAGGAGCATCCCCCCAGGGAATTCTCACCAGCATTCTCAAATCCTTACTAATTTGACAGTGATAATTTTTTATTTGCATTTTTGTATTTTCTGTGAAGTGCATTTGTATTTTTTTGAACTGTGTTAAGAACAGAGAACGAGGGCTATGCTCCAACAGATGCTCAGGGGTACACACAGTTTTGTTCGTTTTAAGTGCAGCATCCTGAACCTCCAGAACTTTTTGTCACGTGTGACCGAATCACTGCTCCCACAGAACAGCTGTTCCCCTTGCTCTCTCCCTCTGGCCCTTGTGCACCATCCCTCTCCTTTCTGTGTGGTGACTTTGACTGTTTTAGATGCCTGGTGCAAGTGAATTAGGCAATGTGTCCTCCTTGACTGGATCGTCTTATTCAGCACAAGGGCCTGTAGATTCATCTGTGTCATAGAGGGCGACAGGACTTCTGTCGTTTTATAGCTGAATAATATTCCATTTTCATTGTCCATTCATCTTTGAAGGCAATTTAGCTGGCTATTATAAATAATGTTGCAGTGAACATGAGAATACAAATATCTCTTTGAGATGTGAGAATACAAGTATTTCTTTGAGACCTTGCTTTCAGCTCTTTCGGATAAATACTCAGAAGAGGATTGCTAATTCATATGAGACAGTTTTCATCTGTTGAGGGCCTAGGTACTGTTCCTCACAGAGCTGCACTGTCTCACAATCCTGCCAGCAGTATGTCAGGGTCCACTTTGCCTCACCCTCACAAGCACTTGTTATTTCCTAGTTTGCTTTGTTTTTTACACTAATAGAGGGGCAGTGACTTTTCATTGCAGTTTGATCTGTGTCTGATGACTAGAGACACTACTTGTCTTCTATTGTATCTGTGGGTGATTTGTAGAAAGGTCTGTTGAAGACCTTTGCCCATTTTCAAGTTGTTTTAGGTTTTGATGTTTTTGTTTTCATTTATTTATTTATTTATTTTGTATTTTAGGGAAGGGTCTACAGGGTGTTCAGGGTCTTGCTACTAGATCAGACTTATAGTGATTCTCCTGTTTACAGCCTCCCAAGAGCTGGGATTACAGGTGTGCACCACCACACCCAGTCTCAATTGCCATCTCAGCTTGTCCCAGGGGGTGGAGCCTGCATGGCTGGTCCAGGGATTGAGCCCTAGCCCCTGCCTCTGCTTGCACACACTTTAATCCGCTGAACTATTTGGTCGGCCCTTTGGTGCTTTTTTGGTTTGCTGTGTGTTTAGCTATTAACTTGTAAGTGTTCCTTACGATAGTTACCCTTTACAAAACATATGGATTGCAAATCTTTTCCCAGAAACTTTTAGTTTCCTGTATTGTCTCTAATCTATTATTGCTTTCTTGTGTGTACTTTCGATGTGATATCCAAGAAATCCCTGACATGATAGATGCAATGAAGATGTCCTCCTCCTTTGTTTTACTCCTGGAGTTTTACTGTTTGAGGTCTTATGTTTAAATCTTTAGTTTCAGGTTAATTTTGCTAAGTGGTGTAAGCCAGCGGTCTAGTTTTGCTCCCTTGTAAGTGGATTGCCAGTTTTCCCAGCACCATGTATTTCTGCTATCTTTTCCCTACTGTGTATCCTTGGTACCCTTGTCAAAACTTAGTGGACTGCACATCCACGTTGTGTTTGTCTGTTTCAGTTACTATAATAAATATCTGAGGCTGAGTCCTTTTAGAAAAAAATAGGTTTGTTTTTCTCAAAGTTCTGGAGGTCTGCGGGTAGGATCCCTGCCTTATATAAGCAGGAAGCAGCCATCACACAGTGAGACAGGAACCTGCAACACATTAAGGGCTATACCTAGGAAGCTTATCGCTTACACAATCCATGGTAAAAATCTGTAAGCTCTTCCTTGAAGTTCAATAATACGGTGAATGTGTCCACCCTTTCACTTGTATACAAGATGCAACTGGAGTTTTTGGAGCAGTTAGGCAAGAACAGTGAACTCAAAGCTATCCAAATTAGAAAAAATGTCATAAAATTATCTGTTCACAGAGTAAACCTTAAATAGCCACACACAATGAACTGGTTTAATCTCTTTACTAGATATGAGGCTATTGCGATTTTTCTGTTGCTTCAGGATTGCATTTTGCTAATTGTACATCGATAGGAATTTGACCGTTCCTTCTAGATTATCCAGTTTGTCAATGTACAATTATTCATAGTGGTCTTTTATGATCCTTTTTATTTCTGTGGTACCAGACTTCACATTTTTTAAATGTATTTAATGAACACAGGGTGTTTAGGGACTCACCACACAAATCTAACTTATAGCGATCCTCCTGTTTTCAGCCTCCCAAGCACTGGGATGACAGTTGAGCACCACCACACCCAATCTCAATTTCTGTCTCAACAGGGCCCAGGAAGGTGGGGGCAAGGCACCGCAGGGGTCAAACCCTGGTCCCTGCACTCTGCCTAAAGCAAATTTCTTTATTTTACTTATTTATTTCTGATTTTATTTATTTGAATCTAATTCCTCCAGCTAGAAGTTCAACAATTTTGTTTTAAAAAAAAAACCTCTCAGTTTCACTGTTTTCTCTATTCTTAGTTCTGCTCAAATTTTATTCTTTCTTTCCTCGGGCTAGGCTTAGTTTGTTCTTTTCCAGCTCCTTAAGATGGTCAGGCTGCTTGCTTAAGATGTAGGTGTTTATTGTTATAAACTTTCCTCCTAGTACTGCTTTTGCTGCATCAAGAGCCATATGTTGGTTTTCACTTTTACTGGTCTCAGAATAACTTAATTTCCCTTTTGATTTCTTCTTGATTCGACTCAGGGATTGTTTGATAGTGTGTTGTATAGTACACACTTATTTGTGCATATGCTATTTTTCTCTCTGCTATAGCTTTTTAATGTCATCATACTGTGGGTGGGAAAGACACTGGGTATGTTACTCTGCTTAAGTTTGTTATGTTTGGTGGCTCAGTGTGTTCTTTAGCCTGCAGGATGTTCTATGTGTACTTGAGAAGAAAATGTACTCTGCTGCTATTGGTGAAATGATTGGATCACACTGAACCTGTGGTCAATGCAATCTTAGATTTTTGTCCAATGAATTGCAATTTAATCAGGATCTAAGTGAAGTATTAAATATATACACATAGCCGTCTTATATTTCCAATATGTAAGTTTGAAACAATGTAATATATTTTTCTTATTATTTTAAAGGAGTTTTAATTATTTCAGTAAATAATGCCTGCATATGATGAACAATGCATGTAATCCAAAGAGTGAAAATGATCTAATCTCATTTTCATCCTGCAGTTCTCCTTCCTTGTGAAAGCCACCATTATTATTTGTTATTTCTCCCTTACAAGGAATAACCAGGCCTGACCTCACTTAGCTTCCGAGGTCAGGCAAGATTGGGTACATTCAGGGTGATATGACCATACACTTACTTGTTATTTATTTTTCCAACAGAATTCTCTTTAACATGTGTAATTAAGAAAATGTTCAGAAATAGAAGCACACCACGCACACTGTTACACACCTAACTTTATTTACTCATCAAGAAGACCAAGGAAGGCTCTTCAAGGAGGTCTTTGATCAAAAGACTCAATGATAAGGTTACTATGCAAGGTAGGAGGGACAGACCATGTCCCATGTAGAAGGCACAACACATGTAAATGTCTTGTGGCTGAAACAGGAACCAGAAAGAAATTCATGTTGTAGGGGGCTGGGGAGATAGCTCAGTAGAATAAGCACCTGCCTGGCAAGCTCAGGGTCCTAAGTTCAATCCCCAGTACCACAAAAAAAAAAAAGAAGAAGAAGAAAAGAAGGCAAGAAAGAAAGAGAAAGAGAGAGAGAGAAAGGAAAGAAAGACAAGAAATCCATGTTGTAAAGATGACTGAATGAGAGGAAAGAGGTACAGAATAGAGATAGAGAAGAAAAGAGGAGCCAGACCATGTAGAGAACCTTCAGGGTAATGATGTGAAAATTTGATTTGTCTTTGATATTAGAAGTCACTGGAAAACTGAACGTAGTTGTTGCGATGATAACAAATCACCTAGGGGGGCTTGTGTACTGGCCCTGCCCCTAGGGCATGCTGAGACTTTGATTGAGACTAGGTGAGGTGGTGTGCACTTGTAATCCCAGCTCTTGGGAGGCTGTAAACAGGAGGATCACTACAACTCTGATCTATGCAGTGAGACCCTGTGGACCCTGTCCTAAAATACAAAAATAGTAAAATTTTTTAAAAAATCACCAGCAGTTTTACCTCCATAGCTATCATAAGAGATCATGAAATGCTTTGCCAAAATCAAGATACACACATTAGAAAGTACATAATAAGTGATTTTCAATAACAGAAATCATTTTTACATTCTTAGCCCAAAGCCAGAAGTAGGACAAGAAAATGACCTTGCAACTATGTCATACTGCTTTGTACTAGAAGAGGGTTCTCTCCTGCCATTCACCACAGAGACCAGGATGTGAGGACACAGGTTACATCAAGGCATGAGACAAGCATCCTGCCATTGTGGAGAGAGGCTTGGCTTAGGGATCAGAGCCTCAACTATGCATCCCTAATCTTTTTGTGCCACAGTTCTCCCTTCTGTGCAGTAGTAATAGGAAGCCTTGCCTCTGTCTCACTAGGTCTAAAGAATATCAGTAAGATAGTGAATGTCATGCTAATCTGTATACAACTATTTAAAATGTATCTAGCATTGTCCTTCTTTAATAAAGCCATAAGAACAGTATTGCTGGAGCACGTTTATGGAAATGCTAGTGATAGCACACAGGGAATTCGTGTTGACAGCTCCCTGAACCTGCTGTGTCCAGTCATGTAATCACAGGGTGCTAGGGCTAATATTTAATGTCTATTGTGTTAAGGCCGCAGGGATGGACATGCAAATGGTACAACTGCAAGTGTGACAGCTGTTTTATGGGAGTCTTGGAGGCTCACATTTAGGAGATAATTTTATCCCCCAGGCTGCCAAGGGCCTTCCTTGTTTTGAAATGTTCCAGCTTTGACAAGTAGCCCTTAAAATAAATGCAAATGAAAACACTTTCTGACCTAGAAAGTGCTGTACAATGGGACAATTGTGAGGAAGTGCTCATGTCAAGAAGGCAGGTCTAAGATCGGGCTCTGCTGAGTTCATCTTCAGCCAGCTTGCGAATGTTCATTTGATCTGAAGTTACCCTGGATGCATTCACTTTGTGCTTGCCTTTCCATAAGCATTACCACTTGCCATCCTTGGCCCACCTGTGAAGGGGAGTGTGTGTCTGGCTGCAGGATCAGCATCCAGAGGTGAGTGCCTGAGCTCCCTTGGCAGCGGCCCATGCACAGGCAAAGAGCAAGGTCACAGGGACACCCACGGCTCAGTGTAGGTGCAGCCGACCCCCAGTCTCCAGCGAAAGTAGGCCTGAGCATCTACTTCCCATGGTAATGATGGGAGCCCAATGGCCCCTGTGAGGTAAGTAATAAGACAAAATGACTCTTTTCTTTCTTTTCTAGTGTGCTTAGCTAAATCTTCGTCCCCATTCCCCTTGCTCTTGCTTGGTCACTGGTCAATCACTCTTTTCCGGGGGGCTTTTCCTCATGGTGTGTAGGGCTCCAGTGCTGTGCCTGGCTGATGTCAGTGTGCCCAAGTGATCCGCCATCGACCAAAGCCACGCAACAAATAGACAGCAGAGAAGGGAAGACTCAGCTGAGCCCTAACACCAAAAGGCACCTGCTCACGAGAGAAAGGAACCAACTGCATTCTGTGGAGTGAAGATGTTATTACATGTTAAGCTCTTGATTGGCTGCCTTCTATATCCAAACCAAAATAAACAACCCAACCAATTTAGAAAATCAAGTTTCTTTGCAGCTTTCTCTTCTTTGCAAGACAGGCTGAAATTTGTAGTCTTGATCACAGACTTGCCACGTTTGGTCCACAGTGGTACTTCGACCCACTGACTTAATTTGTTATACAGTTCAGGGGAAGATGGCTGTGTTTATGTTTCTTTGTAAAAGACAGCCATAGTCATGTTTGTACTCAATATGGAGTGTGCAAACAAAATCAGAATTTTTCTAAATGTTTTTGTTTCTGTACCAAGCTGTTTGAAAACTCAAGCATTTATGAACCAAGGCATTACTGTACACATAAAGGACTTTCTTGCAATAATCTTTAATAAAAACATATGGCTATTAAGTTGGAATGTGCTCTGAATATTTTTATTCACAGGCAATTTCATTAAACCACCTTGGAAGCTAATGGCTATATCATATCTATTGCTGCAACACTCCAAAACATAGTGGCTTAAAACAAAACCACTTATCCTGAGTCTTCTAAGTTCAGCAGGCTGTTCTGCTCCTGTCCTTGCAGCTTTCTCCCTCATGCATTTGCAGCCAGGCCCTGATTAGTTGGAGGCTGGGCAGTCCTCATGTCTGCCTCTGTTCATGGCCTCAACGAGGCTGGCTGGTAGAGTTCCATGGCTGGGCTGCTCCTGCTCTACCACTGTGAGCTCTTTTATAGGATGTCTCAGCCTCAAGGGAATCACTGGGTATGTTCAAAAGGCAATGGCTTTCCAAGAGCATGAGAGGTGGAGATGCAAGTCGAAGGAGGGTGTGCTACCCTGGGGAATCAGTGGTACCTCTACTCTGCATGTTGCCGAAAAGAACATCTGAAACCTGTGACCTTGACTCTGGTGCTAGGAAGCAGATAGCTAGGATGGGCACAGGAGGCTGCTAATGGAGGCCCGAGGAATGAAGAAACTGCTTTGGGGAGATAGGAAGAGGACAAATAGCCTTATGTGGTGGCAGGGACACTATGTAAAAACTCTTTCCCAAGGTAACAAAAGATTAAAAAAAAAAATATGTCTATGGTCAAGTACATTTTTAAGCTGAATGGAGTTGTTTTAGGTGCAGCTAGTTATAGCAAGAAAAGAAAACCAAAGAAGACTTATTCTGTGAACAAGCAAAATTTAAAGAAAATACGAAGGAACCTGGACTTGCTAGGTTAGAAAACAAAGCTTCCTCATCTTCAGACTTTCCAGCCAGCAAAATGTTCTCAAAGTCAGAGCAAATCCTTTAAGATTCCAGAAAACTTATGGTGGTGTGTCCTGAAACCTCTCCACTGGGCTGTTAGTCAACTTTTTGATGCTGTGACAAAATACCTGGGAAGACAATTCCTGGGAAGAAAGGTTTATTCTGGCTCCTGGTTCCAGTTCACTGTGGGATGGATCCATGGCAAGGCAGAGACAGCATGGCAGCAGGAGTGTGGTGGGGGAGGTCTCTCAGCTCAGGCAGTAGAGAGAAAAAGAGCAAGGGAGTGCAAGTGAGAAGGAGAGTGAGAGAGCAAGAGGGGGAGAGAAACACAGTCCCACACAGTCATGCCCCTTCAACCTCCTTCCTCCAAAGGGATCCCACCACCCAGGTTTTCATCACTTCTCTTCAAATTATGAGTCCATGAACAGGTTAATCCCCTCACAAGTCAGAGCCTGGTCCAGGCATCTCCCACATGTTCCGTCTCCCCAGATTGTTGAGAGACCAGCGAAGAGGAACCCCACCTCAACACATGAGAATTGGGGACATTTCATACACACAGCCTAACATGGTCGAAGGTTCTCCAAACCCTGAGCACTGCAAAGAGTCTACCTCAAGAAGAATTATGGCCATGTCTTTTGGGGCACAGATTGAACCCAAGAAAAGTATATATAAAGGCCACACAGCTTTTCCTAAACTTTACTGAGATATAATTAAATTAAATTTCATAGAGTCAAAAAACACATAGTGATTATTGGACATGCCTACACCAATGAAACCGTCACTACAGTAGGAAATCAAGTGAAACATTTCCCCATCTGTACTATTTTCTTTTTCTCTTCCTTCTTCTTATCACCAGGCCAATGTTACTATGGATTATGTTGCAAAACATTAGTTTTCATTTATGAGGCTGCTACATCAATTGAATCATGCGATATTGACCCTTCTGCCTGGATTCTTTCACTCGATGAATTTTTCAGATTCATCTATATTGTTACATGTATTGATTATTTACTCCCTTTTAGTACTTGTAGTTTCCTTGGAGCCGAAATAGCTCAGTTGGAAGAGCATTAGACCTAGTACTTGTAGTTTCCTACTGTGCAGATCCATCACCATTGTCTACTCAGTCAGCTGTAGGGAGATGCTTGGATCATTTACAGGTTGGATGGTTTTGTTGTTCTATTTTGGCTGCTTCTACTACTCCAGCTATGAACAACATGTGAACAAGTGTGTGTGGGGGTGAGTGGGTGCATATGTAAACATATATATTTATCTCTTTTGGGTTAAATACCCAGGAGTAGAATGCTTGGATCATAATTATGGGACATTTAGAAGTGTATAATTCTTATGTGTTGCTCCAAATCCCCACCAGCACTCAGTCTGTGCAGTTTTAAAACTTATCATCCATCCTGATGGGTGTGTTAGTTCTAGTGAGCATTTCTTTTCTTATAACAAGTGAAGCAGATAATTTTTTTTTCATTCTCTATCTTTTTTTTATTTTATTTTAAGGCAGGGTCTACAGGGTCTATAGAGTCTCACTACATAGACTGGACTGGTAGTGATTCTCTTGTTTTAAGCCTCCCAAGTGCTGGGATTACAGGTGTGTGCCACCTTGCCCAGTCTCAATCACCGTCTCAACTGTCCCCTGGGGCAAGACTGGCAGCATGCCAGGGATCGAACCCCAGCTGCTGTGCTCTGCCTAAGCAGGCGCTGTAGTCCACTGAGCTACTGGACAGTCCTGGAGAGTATCTTTTTTTTGTTTCTTTTGGTGGAACCAGGGATTGAACTCAGACCCTTGCCCTCTTATTCTACTGAACTATCTCCCCGGCCCCCCTGGAGAAGTATCTTTTCAAATCTTTTATCTATTAATATCTTTTTATTATTGAGTTGTAAGAAATCTTTTATATTTTATGAGACAAGATCGGGCACGTTCAGGGTGGTATGACCGTAGACTATCTTTTATATTTTAAATGCAAGTCCTTTGTTTAATATGTTCAGTAGATATTTTTCTTCATGTATGACTTGCATTTTTGTCTTCTCATAATCCACTGTTCCAGAAGAAAAAGCTGGGTATTTATTTATGTGTGTGTGTGTGTGTGTGTGTGTGTGTGTGTGTGTGTGTGTGTGTAACTGGGGATTGAACTCAGGCCTTTGTGCTTGTTAGGGAAGTGCTTTTTCCACTGAGCCATCTCCCTGGCCCCCAAAACTCTTAATTTTGATGAAATCTAATTTATCACTGTTATCTTTCATGGTTTAGCTTCTTATGTTCTAAGAAACATTTGTATGTCTAAAGGCCACCAATATTCTGTGCTTGGTTTCCTTGGGGAAGTTTTCTGTTCTTAAGTTTTGCATTTGTATCTGTGTTCCATTTTCAGCTAATATTTTTGCATGGTGTGAGGTATAAATTCCAGTTGATCAGAAACCTTTTGCTCAAAAGATTTCCCTATTAGCATCATTGTCAAAGGACAAATTACCATGTATGCATGAAATGAGCTCACTTCTGTACTACATTTCCACTGATCTGCTTGTCTTTTTGTCAGTACTAAACTATCTTGACTAAAGTAGCAAGTATAGCTTGATAGATAAGTCTTAATACCAGATAGATTGTCTTTCAAGTAACACTTTATTTAGTAGATCTATTTATTAGATCTTCTGTATTTCCATATAAACTATAGCATCAGTTTGTTAATTTTTACAAAATATCATGCTTAGATATCAGTTGATATCATGGCGAACCTATAGTTCAATTTAGGAGGAGCTGTCAGCTTAACAGTAGTGTATTAAATTTTTCTTTTTTTTTTTTTTTTTTTTTTTTTTTTTTTTTTTTTTTGTCTTTTTGAGACAGGGTCTCACTATGCAGTTCAGGCTGGCCTTAAGCTCACTTTGTAGCTCAGGTTGGTCTCGAACTCAACAATCCTTCTGCCTCAGCCTCCCGAGTGCTGGGATTACAGGCATGCGCCACCACGCCCGGCTGTATTAAATTTTTCAATCTATGAATATGATTTTTTTCTGCTTATTAAAGTCTTTTTCTTCAGTAGTGTTTCCATTTCATAGCTTTCATCTACTTTGATAAAAAATATTTCCTGATGTTGTAAGGTCTTTTCTGGCACAACTAGTACAGATATTTTAAAAATAATTGTTAGTATATAAAAATGGAAATTTTTAAATATTACGTTTTATCTTACGAATATGTATAACCAATTAATAGATTAAGTAAGGCAAGCTGTAGTCCTCTCTGTTTATTGTAGTTTCACTTAAGGGTCTTTGGTTGCAGGTATCAGAGACTCCTTTCTGAAATAAAGATGAGCAATTTTTTCTGTAGATAGTTTTTGGAAAACAAAGGCCACCTTAGGGACTCAACCAGAAAATAGGAAATCTGACCAGCAACTAGGAATGTCTGTTTTCCTCTGAGGCTGACTCTTTAAGTTCTCTTTAATTATGTCCTTTAAATTTTTTTCTTTTCTTCCACCTCAGACAATTTTGATTATCTCTCGATCTACCTAACAAAAGATGACCATGTTACCTTACTGTTCCCCAGGTTACATGATCTTAGCTCCTATGACTATTGAAACCCATCCCAAAAACTAGGAGAAGAGAGTTTGACTGCTCTGGCCTGGGCCAGATGACCATTCTTGAGCCCATCAGTGAGGGTACAAAGGCGAGTTCCTAAAGTCCAAACAGCTGATGTAGGTGTAGTTTTTAGACAAGAGCAGTGAAGATACCTTCAACTATAACTATAACTCTAGTGGGGAGAGAGCAGGAAAACTGGAGTGTAAACAGAATGTTACAGTATAGAAGGAGTTATATTTAGTACTGTGTAAGGGACAAAAATGGGTAAGGAGAACATGGCTAGAGAAGATACATAAACTAAAATGAGAAAAGAATGGCAAAGGCTTAACCCACTGAGGGGATGAATGTGTAGGAGGATTAATTTGAGTTTGAAGAAGAGGAGCTTTATGGAAGATTTTTGAAGTAGGAGCAAATTTGACATTTATTCACACAAAATAAAGACTCAGTGTGTGTCTACTACATGCCAGCTTGGTAGGGTGTGCCTGGAGAGTGGCCAGGGACTCTAACCCTGTGTGTTTTAGAAACAAAGTCAGAGGGCCAGGGAGATAGCTCCATGACCTGGCAAGCACAAGGTCCTGAGTTTGGATACCAAAAAAAAAAAAAAAGTGAAAACTGTGTGCTGAGATACAAAAAGATAAATCAGGGAAGCCATTGCCTTTAGTGGCAGATTTCACTTCTCATTCCTGTACTTGAGGATAAAGTATGAATAATGTTCCATTTCCTGCCAAAGGTCTGAGATGTGCAGAGCTGGATTATAGTGTGGAGTGCTAGCGACAAACCAGGAGAAAGCTGGAGCAGAACTCAGAGCGCTCTCACCCTGATCACCCTGATCTCACCCTGATCACCCTGTGGCCTTCCACAAGCCGTCATTTATCTTGCCTTATTCTTGAAGCACTGAAAATAACAGTAGCACCAGAACATTGAGTCTGTGCTGGGCCCTGTTGTACACACTTCACGGGAATGCCATATTTAATCCTCACAACTGCATGAGGTGGATGTTGTTGTCATCCTTGCCGTTATAAGGATGAAGAAACTGAGGCAGGGTCTGAGAGCTGTGTTCAAACTTAGAGCGTTCAAAATAGTGATAGAGCTGAGCAGTGGACTCAAAATATCTGGTTCCATACTGCAGGCCTTTTCCCAACATCCTCTTGTCTATGAGGAGCAGCAGTTTTTGTCTTAACATTCCTAATAGGAAAGACCTACTCAGCTGATGTACCTCCTGCCCGAACGTGATGAATAGCAAGAGGCTGTAAGGGGCGCCCGTGGTCTACACTGTGCTGCCCTCCAGTGAGAGCTTTAAGCTTAAGCCGGGCAGGTGCCTGGTCCTCCCCGAGCACACTACAGTGCCCTTCTCTCTAGAGGCTGGACTGGTGCAGCCTCAGGCTCACCTGCCCTCTGTGGATCATGTGTCCTCAGGGACAGAATCCTTAGCCAACTGCCAGGCAGGTCCTCAGGGGGCAGGGACAAAAACTTATTACTCTAGGAAGGTATGCCATTGTGCACATGTTTTATGTGTCCACCAAATCCAAATTTGCTCACATTTCATTATTGGAAAGATCATTGTTAAATATCAGGTTCTGTTATCTACTGTGAGTTGGCAGCCCTTAGCCTTTTAACATGAACCCAGGACAAGAAGGTGTTGAAGTTAGGTCCTCAGCTTGGAAGAGGCAGAGAGCCCTTCACAGTACTCCTAGAGAAGGGAGGTTCTCCACAAGCCTCCACCTAGGTTAGAGAAGGCTCTCTGCAGGTGTCTGACTCTCAGCAGAGCTTGGTTGCCATGTGTAGTTGCCTTTCTCTTTCTCTTGGACTCCATCTATTGACTCAGATTCTTCTTTGCTCTTTGGTTTTTGGAGAGCACAATGAAAAAATAGTAGCACATCCTTGATTTCTTTTCTTGGCATTCACAGTTTAGTTCACATTCTTGAGAAAAGGAGTCTGATTGACTCAACATGTTTTGAATTGGTCAGAAGCTGTTGGGTACCCCTGGGCTGTTCTGTCTCTTCTGGTCCAACCATCATGAATGCCAAGGAAGAGTCACTTCATAAGATCTTGGCAACCAACCATGCTGTCATACACTCTATGCCCTGCCTTTTGCTATCTCAGGGACAGGTTACCTTCCTGAGCCACCAGGAACTAAGCATGTCTAGTATAGGTCAGTTATTTAGGGTCCAAATGAAACAAGATCTTGGTAGCAGGGTATTAAATTGCCAATTTTATTTTTTTTTCATTAAATTTGTTTTTTTAAATTTATTTTATTTTTTTAATTTTTATTTTATTGCAGTACAAATATCAATGAGACAGTTTTAAGATACCTTGACAAAATGGATTTGATAAGTTAATAAATTACAAACTGTTTACATAATGTTTTGGTATCATAGAAGGTACATACATGATATTATACTTACAGACATGATTATACCATATGTTTCTTATCAGTAAATAAAGAGTGTAGCTGTTTACGTATCTTATCTTTTATACCTGAATTACATCAAAGATTCAATAATTAATACTTTCTACCTTGTTATTTTCCTAGAGTTTGTCCATAGTACTAGAAGCCGACATAATATCCTGTCCAACCACCATTAGTGCAAATCTTGCCTCTCATAGAATTATGTAGAAGCACGGCATTATCTATCCCAACTGTACTGTCCATACACACACATCATGATTCTTCCTTTCTATACCTCTTCCTTTATCTACAACTGTCAGAGATGGGCACTCCATTGTCATTCAAACAATACATAAAATTAGACTATTTTAAAACATGCAATTTATATTCATAGAAATCTATATTTTTATCATTAAGGAGTAGGATTACTGGTATTTTCCAAAGTTGATTCTTCAGCAAAGGAATGTCTTGTTTTGAAGAAGGCAACCTTTTTACAAAAGTAGATTATCAGAAAAGGTTTAAGATTACTTAGAATTTCTTTTCTCTTCTTAAGCTTCAAAAATATCCACAGCTTTTCCCAGGAGTTTGACTTCTACTCTCACCAACCTCACTTTAATTTAGGGCAAATAGTCATTACAGTGAAACTATCAGAAGAAGAAACGGGAAATGTTCAAAGGACTTATGCTCATTGTTTAGCTTCTAACAGGAGCTCTTCAAGGTCAGGGCTCATAAGATTACCCTCTGGAGATATTTTTGGGAGGAGAGCAGCCAGCAGGTTCAGAGATAAAGATGTGTGCTAGCAATACAAAATGAAGCTTTACTAGGCACAAAGATTGAAACTTGTTCTTCTTATTTGTATTTTACATGTTCTCATGACAATCTAAAGAATCTCTGTCTTCTCAAAAACAGATTCCCAAGGGATGTTTTGAAGATTCAAATTCTGTATTTGTCCATCATTTAATTTTCTCCACACTTGCTGCTTAAGGGCTTTTCCTGCCAGAAACCCTGAAAAGCTCTGACCAATGCTCGCGGTAATTAGACTAAGAATGAGCCCAGCATTCAGGTTTGGCCATTCAAATTCTCTCTCCCAGAAAATTTGGAAACTGAAACACAGAGACTGAATAAATTGGTGAATATAATTAATACAAATTGAGCATTCATAGTGCGAAGAGCTGATGCTTGAAACCGCCTGAAGTCCAGAGCTTTTGAGCACCTACGTGATGCCCCAAGTAGAAGGTTCCCCACCATGAAAGTGTTACATGCACAAAATTGTTTTAAAAGTTAAAAAATTTCCTTCAGGCTATGTGTATAAGTACAGCACATATAAAATATAAATGAAAATTTTTTTGTTTAAATTTGTGTTTCCTCCCTTCCAAAATCTGAAAGAAAAATCCTAAATTCAGAACACATCTGGTCCCAAGTGTTCAGATAGCAGATACTCAGCCTGTATAAGTTTGACCATGGTGCATCCCAAAGGCAAACATAGCTGAAGTTATTGGGAAACATACCCACAAGACCTCTTCATTCTGAAGAGGACTTTGCTGCACTAACCTCCAGTGAGAGCTTTAGGCTTGAGCTGGTCAAGGTGCCCCATGGCGCTGACACGCAAAGAAATGATACAAGCAGAAAGACCAAGAGAAGTGATGTTTGAGTTCCTGTGTGTCCCCAGCTACGTCATTTCTTCAGACTGCAACAATAATTGTTTTTCACATGAACTACCTTGAGTATGTTTCCTTTTGCTGTAATGAGACTAAGATCATTGTTTCTTATGTATGTTGTATATAATATGGATGAAGACCACAGTTAGGTGGGCCAGCCAGGCAGCTCAGTGGACTAATGCACCTGCTTGGGCAGACCCAGGGCCAGGGGTTCGATTCACAGCCTGCTGGGCCATCCCTGCCCCTGGGGCATGCTGAGATGGTGAATGAGACTGGGCACTGGTGGCACCTGTAATCCCAGCACTTAGGAGGCTGAAAACAGGAGGATCACTATGAGTTCAGTCTATGTAGTGAGATCCTGTAGGCCCTGTACTGAACACATAAAAAAAGATCACACTTAGTAATGCCACAAAAAACAAAAGGGGATAGCCACCAACCCTTCCTGTGTCCTATGAAGGAAACTGAAAGCAAGCAGCAAAATGTGCATGTCACAAGCATTGGCAGGAAGCTGCAGCTTAATCTGGAGGAGAGCTGAAGAGCAGCGTCCACCATCATGATGGAAATTAACAGAAAGGCTTTTCCCAATGAGATAGATGGCTCACATACTGTGACCTCTCAGTGAGTTCTATTGAACGCCCACCACAGAGACTGGGCCCTTGAGCAGCTCAGCACCCCTCAGGAGATCAGATGGATTACAAACTCTCCCAAAGAGCAGTGAAACACACTCTAACCCACTGAACATGAGGGATAATTTTGAACAAAAATCACTAAGCTGGAAAGTTGGAAGGTTCGAGCCATGCACAAAGAAGCTGGCCCTTCTTCCATAATCTTCTCTAACAGTGAATTCCAAGTTTCAACTAAGTACTATGAACAAGTTTCCAAGAAAATTCCAAACAAATACCAGACATTTACTGAGAAAAGGTGGTAGGAACATTTAGTTTTTGTCAAGGAGCTTTGGTGAAAGTGAAAGTGAACCAAAATGAGCATGACTGGCTTTATAATTTGGTAAGAGATGCCATTTACTAGTTTCCTTTTTGTACTGGACTGTTGTATTGATAGAGTTTATAGCTAGAGCCCCTGTGATTGTCTTTGATCTCCTGACATTAGTTTTTATTAGGAATACGTGCAATTCTAATCATGTCATTATAATACTCTTTTCAAGAGTATTAATAACTGAAAACCCTCATCTTGTGCACAAAGCCCAGGCAAGTCCATGATATCAGCTCTGAAAAGCACAGTGTCAGACTTTAAGCAATGATACGGACTTCATTACTGAAGAAAAAGGCAGGCCGTTCAACCTTCCAAATCCTATGGTCCTGAGCAAGGTGAAGACTCAGGGAGCAGTACAGGAAGTGAGGCAGGAGGGCCACCTGGTCCAGGAGCTGCCTCAGTCCATCACAGGAATAGAAGCACACATCCTTGAGTTCCCCAAATCGAATTGCTTCTTTTTCCCATGGCATTTCAAGGAACTTTCTCAGAATCTGTTAAAAACCCAAGCCGAGCAGAGATAAGCGCCTTAGACAGAGAAGCATGCAACAAGAAGGTATTTACAATGCATCATGTGGATTTGCAAACTTGCTGGAGAGTTCTGTGGTCATAATGTGATGGGTGAGCGTGAATCAAACGTTGGCTAAAGATCAAGCAAAACACAAAGCTTTTCAGGGTTGAGTTACTGCTTATTTCATGGTCTGATAGAACAAAAAAGAAATTCTTAAAAATGTCAGATATTCGATAAGATATGTTCTTAGAGAAAAAAGTAGTCCTTCCAGGATTCAGGCTTATTATCTAAGATAAAAGTCAGAGTTCACATCCAACATGAATTTATAAAGAAAAACACAAATGTTGCAAAATTAGTCCCTAAAGTGTTATATTCAAATCAAGGGAACTTTGCTTGCTTTGGATCCTGCAGGTACATTCTCCAAATGCCATCCTATCAAGAAGTAAGGGACTACATTGTAGCTTCTCCCAGTTGGGACCCAAATGGATTCTGAGCAGAATCTCCAGGGAGGTGCAAGTCAATAACTGTGGAAGATTGAATGCACAGGCTGACCATGAATATTGAGATAATAAATTCCTAATTTTACAAAATTTTTGTGAGAATTAAAGCAATAACCTCATCAGAACCTGAAACAGTGCTCTGAACTGTAACTAAATGTTTATTACACACTTGGTGCTGTTTACAATGAATAAGTGTCAATTAACCACCAAAAAGAGACTGCTGGAGCCCCAGTGTCTGGGAGGCATAAGGAAGATCCCTCCATAGAGGCTTTGAAGGAGCAAGGCCCTGGCACCACCTTGGTTTTGGACTTCTGACTTTTAGAACCGTAAAAGAATACATTTTTTGTTATACAAAAACATGCAGTTGGGGGTGTAGCTCGGGGGAAGAGCTACAAAACCATGCAGTTTGTGATAATTTATTGCGGCAGATCTACGAAATGAATATACTCCATCACAGAGCTAAGATTCAATCCTATGGGCCAGAGAGATAGCGCAGTGAACTATGTGCCTGCATAGGTAAGTGTAGGGACTGTAGTTTGGTCCCTGGCACCACACGCATGCCATGCCAGGACTGCTCCCCTGGGCATGCTGAGCTGGCCACCGAGACCAGGCGTGGTGGCACATGCCTGCGATCCCAGTGCTGGGAAGGCTGAAAACAGGAGGGTCACTACAAGTCTGAACTGCATAGTGAAACCCTGTACCAAATACAGAAAAAGAAAAAAAAAAAAATGCAGTCTTCGGCCTTGCTATTTCACAGGTCTCCTAAGGATGAACTGTTGGTGATTTTATTTTTAGAGAGGATCTGTAGTCCCAAGTGCATATTTAACTGGTAAAACCCTTTCCTTCATCCCTTCTACTTTCTTTCTCTGCCACTGTGTCTCCTGAGCTGGGGCCCTAAGCTCCAGCTTTCATGTAATGTTTTCATGTCACACAGGTCTCTGATTTCAAAGAGAAGGGGAAGGAGGCAGACAGCATGAAATAACCCCAAGTACAATAGTAACAGAAACCCACACATCTTTTCCCCCTCTTCTATACTCACTGGCCAGAGATTGACCTATTCCATGTGCTAGCCCTTCTCTAATTTGTGATTAAACACTTCGACAGGGCTGTTCCTAATAGCATAGTCCTCTGTGTTTACACATTAAAAAAAAACATTAAATGACGTTATTATCAAATTAGGGTCAGAGTTCCCATCCTCTCATTTCCAGTAGCAATTATGCTTTCCCTTATGCATTTCAATGTGTTTGAGAAAAGTTTTAATTCTTGTGGATTCATGGAGATTCCCGCTCCAGTTTTCCACAGAAAGCGGAAGCTGGTGTCAGCCTGCACTTAGGATTTCCCGAGGCTCCAGGAAGCTAAGATCTCCGTGAGAGCCCAGAGCTTCTCCCTTCCCGTGCCCACAAGGCGCATCGCCATCTCTCTGCTGCTGCTCAAGTTTGCCAGCATTTGCGTGGGGCTGGGCAGTACCGGAACTGGCATGCGCACATCAGTGGCTCCCCTGTAGCGAGTACTCTACTTCAGTTGCTATAGAAATAGGCTCAAGAACCTAAGGCCAGGTTCTAGTCTCATATGCAGATTTAGGTCAAGTCAACGTGGCTGGGAAGGATGCCACTGTCCGTGAGATAGAAACGCAAGCCTGTGTTTTATTTGGTTTGTCAAACTGGTAAAGCGTCATGTCATGACAAAGGAAGTCATTTATCAACGCTATTCTAAGATTTGCAGACTTGAGTTTCACATGGAGGGTAGCCTTGCTCAAGGTACTCTGAGAAAAAGATGAAGGGAGGACAGGGAAAAACAGCTAAGTGATATGGCACTTTTTTTAGTGTTTGAGATCATAAATGCCCTTTGTTTTCCCAGTATGGTTTCATGTAAATGAGATCCCCTTTGACACTGGCTGGGTCTGAGGGTTGGTCTGGTCTGGTCTGGGTATAGGTAGCTTGAAATGTGTGTATGGATGCTTGAAGGAAAACAGATGAGGCAGCAAACCAAGCACTGAATGTTGATTACTCTTTCTCTGAAGCAAGCTTTCTTGGTTTTTCTTAAAAAGAAATTGAAAATCAATCCAGAACACACACTATGCTTTGGCTTTTGTTATTGTAAAGTACATGTTCTATTTAAAAGTGGTACTGCTGAGAATAGAGCCATTGAGAAATGTTAAAGAGGATGGAGACTGGGAGGAAAGAGAAGAGTAATGGGAATATAAATTTTTCCGTCTCATACAAGTCAATCTTTAAAATGGCACTTAATCTCTAACCCAGAGCAATAAGATAAACTGGAATGTGAGAAAAAGCATGGACAAATCTTTCCTCAACTACACCTCAAGTGCCATGTGGCAGTGTTAGAAGGTGTCTTAGTTACTCTTCTCTTGTTGCTGGGACAAAATATCTGACACTCAAAATCAGGGAAGGAAAGGTTTATTTAGCTCACAGGTACTAGAGGTCTCAAGACACTGGAGGAGAGGCTGGGGCACTGCCGTGGCCAGGATGACCTTCTCCACATCTCTCAGCACAACCTGGCCAGTTTAACAGTTTGTGCCTTTCTGGCCACGCCCCTCAAGCTCCACCCTGGTCATCTGGCCCGGCCCCTCAAGCCACTCGCTGCTCCTCTAGCTGCATCTGCCCCATGACCTTCGTGAGGCTTTGGGGGGACAACTAGACACAAATTTTAACAGAAGGGAAGGATTGATCTGCATAAGACAGTGAAATGAGCCATACACACTCCTGCTCAGTGATCTGCCCCCTGTAGCCCTTTGTCAACTGGCCCATAGTTCTGTGTTGTTCAGTCCTGCAGGTGGATTGTGTCATCCAGGAAGGTGTCCAGCTGTCAGAGTGCAGAGGGACCCACTGAGGACTTGATGGGAGCCCAGATGCATTACTAAGGAAATGCAGGGAGAGGAACATTTTCTTTGCTTGTCTTTTCCTCAAGGGTATAAGAGGACCCATATCCATTGAGTACCTAATGGCATGAGGGGAAGTGACAAGTTGTACATTTAAAAGGGGGGGATAAGAAATTTAAGTTGGTGCTAAACAAAGAGAAAGTTTCATTAGAAGTTGAAGGTATTATTGGGAAGACTTTTAGATGTCACCTTGAGGCCTTCCTCCCAGTCCAGCAATTGCTGTGGCTCTGAGTCTGCAGAGAGGCTGGGCAGTGGAAGTTAGTGACCAAGTCCTTCACTTTGAAATCAGGTTGATCATCAACTCATAGAACCACAATCCAACAATTAAGCAAGTTATTTAGTCTATCCTACTGCAAATGTATGGTGTGGGTGGTAGGAACCATGCTTCTAACTTGGGTTCTGGTGAGAAATGATAGAATAGTGCATAGTACATACTGTGTCTGGAACATAATAGATATTAACAAATATTAGCTGGTATTTTGCTACTATTGTTTTATTGTAATAGAAGTAAAATAATAGCCTAAATGACTTCCTTTGTCTTTTCTTTGGGTCTCATGCCCTTAGGGTTCTAACATGATGTCCTCTCTTTACCTCAGTTCTTCAGGAATTGCAGATGTATCAGACCTGGCAGCTCAGCATTGCAGAGGAACTGAGGCACAGCTTGGCTTGTGCAGTTATCATGGTAGGTAGAGTTCGGTGGCACGGTTCTCAGAGGAGGGTCTGAGACCTGCAGCTAGGCCTGGTGATCTGCTATGCCCAGCAGGGCTCAGTCTGAGGCCCAGTCCTACAGGAAGATCCTTTCTGCATGAAGGCGGCAGGCAGTAACTTAGGTGAATTCATCTGCCTGAAAGACTCCAGGTATGTGAAGGTGAGATGCCCAGTCAGAACTCAGGGGAACTAGTTAACATACAGATGCCCAATTTATGATCTGCTATTTACCTACATTGTTTGCTCCTACAGTCTAAAATACAGAACTATTAGTTACCAAAGTTTGTCAATTTCTAATTCACTTGATGGGTTGGTCAGATAGCTCAGTGGATTAAAGTGCCAATTTAGGAAGATTCAGGGGCCAGGGGTTCAATTCCTGACCTGCTATGTCAGCCCTGCCCCTAGGGCATGCTGAGATGGTGAATGAGACTGGGCATGGTGGTACGCACCTGTAATTTTAGTGCTCAGGAGGCTGAAAAACAGGAGGATCACTACAAGTCCAATCTGTGTAGCAAAAATGTGTAGACCCTCTACTAAATACATTAAAAAATTAAATTAATAAATTTCACTTGATGTTATTAACACTGATAATTACACTACTGTAACTAGGATACCATATCTGCTTTAACCACATATTCTCCCTTGGGTAATAATATCAGGAGGTGTTTGGGTAATAAACTCACCAAACATTTATCCTGAAGTACTGAAGACAATGCCAAATATCCCACTATCAATGGAGAAGGCAAAATCTCGGGACACAATAAAATACAAATCTCTGATACAGAAGAGACACCTAAAGAACAGACTTCTTACAGAGAGGCTCTGATTGCAGTGATACAGCTACCTACAATCACACTTTCACATGGAAGTATCACAGAAATCAAAATAGAGAGTTATTTCTGAAATAGAAAATGACACAATGAAGGAGCAAAACATAATCTCAAAACCCGAGCCCATCCAGAATAAATCCAGGAGATAGTAACATAGAAGAAATAGATAGTCACACACCTGAAATCTGAAATAATAGCAATTAAAGAAAGAAACAAGTGCAGAAGGATATAGAGGAAATATGATCAGTAATAAACTCCTACGTTAAAAAATAACTATAATGAAAAAGTTACTAAGAGGGTCTAACGAAGACACTGATGAAAAAATAAAGAGTAGGAAATTGATGGAAACTTTGAGCAATATAGGAAAGAAATAGAATGCATGAAGCAGATTCAAAGGTATATACAGGAAATTAAAAACTTTATTAAAAGTTTGCAAAATCATTTGAATGGAAGTGAAGATAGACCTTCAGATCTTGAAGACATAGTTGCAGCTAGTGACCAAGAAATGAAATATCTCTTAAAAACAACAAAGATTCAGGAAATAATTATTTAACAGCTGGAAGATGATGGAAAGATGAACATAAGAAACAGATCACATTTAAAGTAAAACCCATCAGAATAACAGCAGATATCTCAACACAACTCATCACATCAAGAAGAGCATAGAGTAAAATATTTCAAGTCCTATAAGAAAACAAATTCCAAACCAGATTAATATACTCTGAAAAATTCTCTTTCAGTTTTTAATGTAGAAGCAAAACACTTCCATGACAAAGAACAACTAAAGCAATTCATGATGACTAAACTAACAGAAACTAGAAGACATCCTACAATGAGAACAAAATGACCGCAACTTCAAGAAGAACAAAAGGAAGAACCCACCAAACAGGAAAGATATGGGAAAAGTAGGGAACTAACAACAGGAAAATAACCTGACAAACATAGGCTAATACATATTGATTATAAGCATTAATAGAAAGGGATTCAAATCAACAATTAAAGGAAATAGTGGATGAGTGTATCAAGAAACAAAACCCAACGTATGCTATACATACAAAACACATTTAACCCAAAAAGAAATTCATAGGCTGAAAGTCAAAGGATGAAAAATCAATACTACATGCTCCAAGAGCTCAGAAAAATGCAACGGTAGCTATTCTGTTTGCAGATAATCTGAACTTCAAACCAAGAATGATTAAATGAGATAAAGAGGTCACTATATACTGGTTAAGGGAAAATTTCAAGAGGAAGAAATAACAGTCATAAATATGCATGCATCAAATATGAGAGTACACAACTATATAAGACAAATTTTAAAAGACATGAAAAATCTGATAACCAATGATACGATCTTAACAAGGGACATTAACACTCCCTTAACTCTAAAAGATAGGTCAATTGACAAAAAAATTAGCAGAAGGACTGGAAAGATGGCTCTGTAGAATAAGTGCTTCCCTGGCAACCACAAGGACCTGAGTTCAATCCCTGGTTCCAGAACAACAACAACAAAAAAAAATTAGCAGAGATAGCAGAGCTAAACCAAAACTTCAAACAAATGAGACTTAGTGGACCTTTACAGAGTATCCCACTCAACAACATCTGGTGAGCCGGGCGTGGTGGCGCACGCCTGTAATCCCAGCACTCGGGAGGCTGAGGCAGGAGGATTGGTATGAGTTCGAGACCAGCCTGAGCTACAAAGTGAGCTTAAGGCCAGCCTGAACTGCATAGTGAGACCCTGTCTCAAAAAGACAAAAAAAAAAAAAAAAAAAAAAAAAAAAAAAAAAAAAAAAAAAAAAAAAACAACATCTGGATACACATTCTTTTCAGCTGCACTTGGCATTCTCTAAAATAGATCATTTACTAGTCCATGTTTAAGTAATTGCAAGAAAACAGAAATTATGCTATGCATATTATCTGACCACAGTGCAACAGAACTGGAAATTAATGACAAAAGAAACTCCAAAAAAAAAAAAAAAACAACAACACATAAACACATAGAAATCACAAAACATCCTCCTCAGCAATAATGGGTTACAGATGAAAGTAAGCCAGAAATTAAACAATATCTACAAGCCAATGAAAATTCAAACACAAGTTACTGGAATTTGTGGTATGCAATATAAACAGTTCTCAAAGGGAAATATAAAGTGCTGACCTCACACATTCAGAAAACAGAATGAAAAAGCTGAATACCCTAAAGCTGTACCTCAAGCTTCTAGAAAAAGAGTAAACTAAGCCCAAAGTCCAAGGAATGCAGGAAATTATAAAGATTAGAGCAGAAAACAATGCAATTGAGACAAAGAAAACAGTACAAAGAATTAATGGTGCAAAGAGCTGGTTCTTTGAAAGATTAAATAAAATTGATAAACCCCTAGCCAACCTCATCAAAAAGAGGAAAGAAAAAACTTAAATTCAAGCAATAAGGAATGAGAAGAGTGAAATTACTGTAGATCCTGTGGAAATACTGAAGATCATCAATGGCTACATTGAAAATCTTTACACTCACAGAATGGAAAGTACAGAAAAAATGGACAGATTCCTCAATAGGTACAAATTATTAAAACTAAGCCAAGAAGATACAAAAACTCCAAATTTCAGCCAGTGAAATTGAAAATGTAAGCAAAAACTTACCAACAAAGAAAAGCCAAGGTCCTGATGGATTTACCGCTGAATTTTATAAGAAATTTAGAGAAATTTAATCTGAATACTTCTCAAACTTTTCAATGAAATTGGAAAGGAAGCAAAACTCCTAACCTCATTCTTGGAGGCAAGTATTATGCTGATACCAAAACCTGAGAAAGACTCAACTAAAAAAGAGAATTATAGGCCAATATCTCTCATGACCATAGATGCAAAATCCTCAATAAAATATTAGCAAATATAATGTAGAAAATTATCAGTAAGATTATATACCATGACTAGGTAAAATTCATCCCAGGCATGCAAGGATGGCTCAATATTCACAAATGTATAAATGCAGTATACTGTATCAATAGAACCAAAAACAAAAACCACATAATCATCTCAATAGATGCAGAAAAAGCTTTTGACAAAGTCCAACACTCATTCATGATCAAAGCCCTACAGAAAAATGGAATAGATGGCCTCTACCTCAATCTGATAAAAGCCATCTATGACAAACCAGTAGCCAATATCATCCTACCTGGAGAAAAACTAAAAGCTTATCCTCTAAAATCAAGTACAAGACAAGGATGCCCACTATCATGACTCCTATTCAATATGGTTCTGGAAACATTAGCCAGAACCGTTAAACAAGAGAGGGAAAAGAAAAAATTAAGAACAGGTAAGGGAGAAGGTAAGCTATCATTATTCACAGATGGCATGATACTCTACATGGAAGACCCAATAAAAGTCTACCAAGAAGCTCCTAGAATTAAGGAACAAATTCAGTAGCATAACATGTTACAGCATCAACACCCAAAAATCAATAGCATTCCTCTACATTCATAACAAACTCACTGGGAGAGAATTTAGAGAAACAGTAGCTTTCACAATAGCATTCACAAAAAGAAAAAAGAAGGAAATTAAATGCTTAGGAATTAATCTAATAAAGGAAGTAAAAGATCTACACAATGAAAATTATAAACACGTACACAAAAACAAAAGCAAAAAATTAAAATACTCTCAAAAAAGAGATGGAAGAGGATTTCAGAAAATGGAAAGATTTTTTCTTGCTCTTGGATAGGAAGCACCAGTACTGTGAAAATGCCCATACTCCCAAAATTATTACATAGGTTTAATGTAATCCCTATCAAAATACCATCAACATACCTCACAGATCTACAGAAAACATTTCTAAAATTTGTTTGGAGTCAGAAAAGACCTAGAGCAGCAAATGCAATCCTGGCCAACAAAGGCAAGGCAAGAAGCATTTCAATCCCAGACTTGAATTTATACTGCAAAACTGATGTGATAAAGTCAGCATGGTTCTGGCAAGAAAACAGACCTAAAGGTCAACAGAATAGATTAGAAGATGCAGATTCAACTACAAACACAGTCAGCCAATTTACATTTTACTGGAAGAAAGATGGCCTCTTTAAGAAAGGGTGCTGGAAAAACTGGCTTTCCACATGCCCAAAACTAAAACTAGATCCATATCTATTGCCATCCACTAAGCTAAAGTCAATTGAATAAAAGATCTAAACATTAAAATAGAAACACTAAATATACTAGAAGAGAAAGTAGATAGAAATCTTGAAGCCATAGGGTAGGCAGAGTTCATGAACAAAAACCAAACTGCAAGGGAAATATTCGAAAGAATCAACAACTGGGATCTCCCTCTTTTTAGAAGTTTTTGCACATAAAAAACAAACAAACAAACAAAAAACCATCAACAGAGTGAAAAGACAATGAACAAATTGGGAAATAATCTTAACCTACAATCACTCAGGGGAATGACTTCTGTCTAGAATATATAAAGTACTAAAAAAAATCAGGCCCCCAACATTCAAAGACCCAATCCAAAAATAGGCACCTGAGAGGAAGAGGAAGAGGTACAAGTGACAAATGAATATATGGAAAACTGTTCTACAGCACTGGTCATTCAAGAAACGCAAATTAAAAAACAGTGAGACTCCATCTCACCCTAGAAAGAATGGGTGTCATGAAAAAATCAACTAATAACAAGTGCTAAAGAGGCTGTTGGGAAAAAGGAACCCTTCACCACTGTTGGTGCGAATGTGGACTGATACAACCACTATGGAATCAGTATGGAGATTCCTAAAAAAGCTAGGACTGGAGGTCCAATTCAATCTAGCTATTCCCCTCCTGGATATCTTCCCCAAAAAACTGAAAACATCATACCATAGTGATATATGTGCAACCATGTTTATAGCAGCACAATTTGTCATAGCCAAATCTTGGAAGCTACCAAAATGCTCATCACCTGAGGAATGGATGCCTCCATCATACAATGGAGAATTACTGAGCTGTAAAGAGAGACAAACTCGAGGCCCATATAGGTAAATGGATGCAACTAGAAGCTATACTCATAAGTGAAATAAACCAGACTTACGTGTTTAAAAATCATATTGTCTCCTCATATAAGAACCTAAAAGAATAAATAAAATCTTAAAGGTATAATAGATATAGCAAAATGGAAAGAAACTGAATGCAAGGAATAAAGAATGAAGATGAGGGAAAGAGAAAAAAGATAGGAAAAAAAAGTAAGGAGGAAAATCATGCAAGTATATATTCAGGACAGCTGAGAAACTTGTAGTACTCTTTAGATTTTTTTTTTTTTTTTTTTTTTTTTTTTTTGTCTTTTTGAGACAGCGTCTCACTATGCAGTTCAGGCTGGCCTTAAGCTCACTTTGTAGCTCAGGCTGGTCTCAAACTCACAACAATCCTCCTGCCTCAGCCTCCCGAGTGCTGGGATTACAGGCATGCGCCACCATGCCCGGCTTCTTTAGATTTTTTTATTTATTTATTTTTTTTTGTCGTTTTGAGACAGGGTCTCACTATGCAGTTCAGGCTGTCCCTAAGCTCACTTTGTAGCTCAGGATGGTCTCGAACTCACAACAATCCTCCTGCCTTAGCCTCCTGAGTGCTGGAATTACAGGCCTGCGCCACCACGCCTGCAGTAGCAGTTAATGTTTAATTTTTTTCACTTTGACTAACTCTATGTGCTATTACCAATATTCCAAGCAATCACATTGAAGATAACAATGTTCAACACAAAAATCATGACCTCAACATTTATTTTATTATTTTGATTTTTAAACTATACTTTCACTTATACTGTATTAATGAACTTTGCCTTTTGCATAATTGATCTAGAAATGCAATATTGTTTTAAAAATGTTTACTTTTATTGTACCTATTAATTTATTATATGTATAGAGTTTAGAGAGGGTAACATAACTTCTCGTTCACTTTGTTTTGAAATTATAACTTCATGAAAGAATAAACAACAAAACAAAACCAAAAAGACAAATACCCCAGGCCTAAAGCTGCCTCCACTCGTGTGTCATGTCTAGGTTGCACCCTAACCTAGCATGACAACATTAATCTTACCGGCTCAGTTCTGCGTCACTCCAGTGGGGCACTGCCAGCGTGGGCATCACGACACCAGGGACCCATGGCCTTCTCACGGCTAATAAGCAGTTTTTCTTGGGTCTTGGGGTTTTTAAAATTGGATATGGTCGAATGCATTACTAGTGGGCTATAGAGTCAATTCTAAAAGTCATTCATCTTAGTAAACTCAAAGGAGCACCATCAGCACAGGTTCTCAAGGTGTTGTCATTATTCAGGGAGAGACAAAGTCCCTCTCATGGCAATCGGACCATGATGACTTTAATTGCCTGAAAAATAATTGCCTGTTATTGCAATTAGACCACAACTTCTGTGTTCTTGCTGGATTAAAAAGATGTATCTGACCATGCTGGCCATGCCCCCAGGGCGCTCTGAGACAGTGATTGAACCTGGAAGCTGAAAACAGGAGAATCACTAAGAGTCTGGTCTACATAGTGAAACTCTGTCAACCTTGTACTAGATACACACACTCACACACACACACACACATACACACACACACGCACATGCACACACTAAATAAATAAATAAATAAATAAATAAATAAATAAATAAACAAATAAGATGTATCTGAAATGGAGTTGCAAGGAGTTTTAGGGATAGCCCAGGAAGACACCTGAATGATTGAAGAAGAGGTTAAAGGGCACAGTGGAAGGGAGTTGACACATCTCCCTTCAGACCATAAGAAGAGGGGGGATTAAAAAAAAGTACCTTTCCCTAAGTTTCCTATTTTTGGAACCCATACATGGGATCTAAAGAAAGCCATCTATTGCTTTTGGTAAATTTTTGTGCTTACTTTTTAAATTTACTTTTCTTTAATTTTTATCTTTGGCTAAACATGAGTAAATACATCACAAAGCAAGTTGTTGCCTGACTAATAAAGAAATAGATATGCATACACACAGACAAGAGAAAAAATGAGTCTCTCAGCTCAAAAACCTCTGTAAAGCATAGGGCAGATCTCCTGACATTTTCTTCCAGAAAACTTGGCTTCCAATTAAATCAACTTTCGGAAGCATGGCTTCCTTTCAGCAGTAAAATCTGAAGAAAGGCAGATGGGATAAAAGAAGAGCTACTTTACTGTGCAGAACTAAGTTTAGGCTGTGTTTTCTGCAGATTTCTGGCTTTGTAGGAGAATTAACAGAAGAAACAAAGTTCTGCCGCAGATTTAGGGGTTTTTTAACCAGTGTCATGATAATAGCAACGCTGACCAATGCTTCTAACGATATAAAATGACAGCAACGATGAAAAAGAAAACTACAGTGCCGATAATAAAAATCTTTGTACATAATTTTCCTGCGAATGACCAAACAGGAGCTGCCTTAGAAACCAAGCTTTTGCTTAAAATCCAGTTATCATTATTTTGAGAGCAGATGGGGCCAGAGTGAGCTCGCACCTCCTCACATGGAGAAACCGGCCAAATCTGTCACTAATTAGCAAAGCAACACACTGTCAAATGGCCCTCTCACTCTATCTGCAGGCCAAAGCCCGGGTGGCCTGCGAGTCACCATCTGAGACCAGGTCTCTGTCACCCAACACCCCACCTATAAGTGGGGATGACAGAGGGAGCTCAGGGGGTAGCCTGAGTTTCTTAATTTCCACTTTCACTCTGCCAAAGGAAATTCCAGTATTGCCCAGGAAATAATAAACATATTTTTGTCTCACCTCCTATTTTCTCTTACTTCTCCTAAAAAGTAAAGCTAAGGTTTTTTTGTTTTGTTTTGTCTTGAAAGAAGGGTACACATCTGTGTCCATGTGGTGATTTTCCAGAGTGCATGTACTGAATCAGAATTTTTCTCTTACTTTATGCCCTTTGGTGGAGGGATGTGGGTCAGCCCTTCGGCCAGGTTCTCATGTGTCCTCCCCACTTCCTGTTCTCCTTTGCTGTGGCACCAATGGCAGATCAGCAGCGACAGGGCCTTCGAGCTCTCATGTAGCCACAGGGACCCTTGTGGTCCTCAGAATGTGACCAGCTCTGCGAAACCCACAAAGCAAAGACTTGTATTTTTAAAGTCCTTTTGCAAATGTATCACCATGAATGGAGACATTGCAGCAAGTTCACCGGTCACACAAAGGGGCAGCTGCTGTGCTCTGCTCAGAGAGAAAACTCAATTCTGCCTCAGTTTGTGTGTGCATGTGTATGTGTGTGCTTGTGTGTGTACATGCTCATGTGTGTGGGCATGTGCATGTGTGTGCGTGTGTGCTTGCATGTGTGTGTGTGTGTGTGTGTATGTGTGTGTGTGTGTGGTGTTTAGGGAGATTTTACACTCATAATCTACCTTACAGCTTTCCCAGAACATTTTAGTAGCTTTTTTCTTCAATAGCATATTCAAAATTTTAAAATATATTCTATTAGTGTAATCCTAGAAGAAGCCTTATGCTAGTTCCAAATTAAAATCCATCACCACTTATAATTAACTCTTGGAATTAAAACCTTGGATTTCTAAGATTTAATTTTTTTTAGGAGAACAGATTGGCTGTCTTTGTCTCTGAAAACATGGAGAAAGCATCTCCCAACATTAGTGTATTTGTATCTGATTTTATGCCCATCAATTAAAGGGAATAAAAGCAAATAATTAAAGTAAGTTCAGATAATAATGTTAGCATTTATCAACTATTTCATATGAGCCTGAAACTATGCTAAGAATTTTATGTTTATTATTTTATTTAATTCTCAAGCCAATATTGCATTCGATACTTGTATTTTCCTCATATTAGAGCTAAAACAAGAGATAAGAAGAACTCACTGACTTGCCCGATGTCACACAGCCAGTGAGCAGGATAGGTAGGCCCATCTGCTCTCAGGATTTGTACACTGAACTACAACATGTGCCCACCTGCCTTTGACAAATGGCAAAAGATTGTCTGCCTGGAACTTTCTGAGGAATAAAGGCCATGCTGGTACACCTGCACTGGCCCATCTTCACTACTTTGGATTTCAGAGTACAGATACAGCTAGAGATAAGTTCCATGTGGAAACAGCTGGCCCTGGCTGTGTGGTACATCAGACCTCACTGGAGTTTGGCTTTTATTACTTTGTTGTTAGCTAAATCCTTCTGTAGTAGCTCTGATGACAAATATTCTGGGGCAAAGTTTCATAATCATGTAGACCCAAAAGTCAAAAATATTTACATAGGAAAACTATTCACAGGGTCAATAATATGAACCTTAGGATTATTTTTTCTTTCCTGCTTACTCTTGCTGTCACATGGGGGACAAGTTTAGTGTCATTTTAAATCAAAAGACATCATAGTGAAGGTAAGGAGATGGCAAAGTTATTTTGCCACGTTGGCCCAGAATTTCAGTGTCCCAATACAAATTATTGCAGGAAAGACCCAGAATTGACTAACTGGGTCACTCAGCTTTTTTCAGAGACATGGTGTCCCTCTGAATCACTAGAAGCAACTTTCCTAGAGTGTTCTCCTTGATGCTTAGGAAAATAAAGTCCCTGAAAAAAGATAAAGGCAGACACCCACAGGTTCTGCAGTCTCTTTTCATCTTGCAGGCAGTTAAAAATTTTCTTCCTTTATTGAAATGTTGTGCTCAGTGGAGGTAGAAACAAATTGTAAGAGACCGTTTATTTAAGGGTCTCACAGAATCACTAAGCCTCCTTGTGGCAGAGCATCCAGGATATGATTCAGTCCTCACACGACACAGAAGGGAATCCATATTCATAGGAGTGTGCCGCCTCTCATGACAAACTGTCACACCAGCCACAGTCACTGTTTACAGGGTTTGTCCTGGTTCTGACTATATCACCATAGTTATGCTGGGGACCCACCTCCTTCATCTTGGAAAGTCTTGTAATTGAATAAAATAATAGCGCTTATCTTTTATGCAAATCCTACCAATAAATAGGGACCACTTGGCATGTGTGCCTTGCTTGCCATGAGCAGCCTTGGTATTGGAAGTGCTGCTTTCTGCCAAGAGCTCCAGCGTCTCCTGTCATGAACTATTAATTCAGAGATCAGTCTTAGCATTGGCAGCTCACCACCAAACCCACAATGCTGTGCTTAATTTGCTCTTGGAGGACAGACTGCCTTCTCCTCTCTAGCTGTGGGAGACTGAGGCCTTGCTGTGTTGTCCCAGAAAGCGTCTGTCTGTCCCCAAAGCTTGGGAAAGGGACAGCTCTTCTCTTGATCCTTAGTGGCACAGCTGATCTGCTCCAGCCAGCCCTGCCTGAAAAGTGAGGACAAGATAAACACAGCTGACTGCGCTCGCTCCAGGGAGGTTTGGCTTTGTAAGCTCAAAGCTTTCTATTAACAAGCATTAATGCAGGCTCCCAGCAGCTTGCTTGTTTGCACAGGAAAAATGATGCACTGCTTTCTTGGCAACTGGAGAGATTATATAGCAGAGCAAGAGCTGATGCCTATATTTTTCTTGTGATGCATGTATCTTGCTTCTTTCTCAGTGGACCAATTTTTGTTGGGGGGCAGGGAATCCACTCCTAGGCTGGAGGTGCTGGCTCTGCCCCAGCTTTGGAATTTAGCTCGTATCCAGTGAAAATTGTATTTTTCTTGGTTGCACAAATTGATTCAGGAGATTAGCGTGTGAATTGCTAGATTTGCTGGTATTGGAGAGCCCAAAGCTTTCTAATTCCTTTTGCATTCCAACTTGGAAGGTTGTGGCTTCCCCTGGAAGATGACCTATGGTTAGATAAGCCTGACTGAGACATGGTTAGGAAGTTGGTCAGCAGAAAGAGTGACCAGGTTCTGGTGACATCATTGAAGCCTGATCAAGCCACAGCTAAGCTTTCTATTCTTTGGATTCTTCTATTTATATTCAAGTTTTTGAATAGGCTGACTAATCTTACCTGTCTCCATATAGCCCAGTCACAGCCAAAATAGCTTTGTAGAGAGGTGCTACTTTAGAAAACTCAAATGAAAATTATCCAAGTATTTTTGTGTATTGGGATAGTAAAACATTTTGGGACAGGAATAGTCTAAGCATACCTTCTCAAACTAGCAGAAGATACTACTAAGAAAAGCTTTTTTTTGTGGTATGAGAGATTGAACTCAGGACCCTTCACTTGCCAGGCAAACACTTATTCTACTGAACTAACTCCCCAGCCCAAGGAAAGCTTTGTACATACACAGCATTTAAGTTCAGCAAGAATTTCCAGACAAAAAAATTTCTTTTTCTCTTCATAAGTAAAATGTGTAGTACAAAGAACAAATAGTTTTACATGGAAAACAATTCGTTTAATTATATAACCCTTGTTTTAGAAATAAATGTACACATCTGACCATCACTCATGTCAAGACCTAAAACAACACCAGCCCCCAAAGGGTCCTCTTTTCTGCCCCCTTCTAAGCACAAAACTACTCTCAAGTTAACCACTCTTCTGACCTCTTCACCATAGATTAATTTATTCTTTTCTTGAGTTTCATATAAATAGAATCATTCAATAGGTACTTTCGGATCTGCCTTAATTTTACCCATTATGAATGTGAACTTTGCCCCTTCATAGGACATGTGGGTATTCATCACTGAATAGTTTTCTGTTACCTGATTGCTCTACATTTTATATAGTGTAGAAAGGAAGAGTGGTTAATTGATTATATCAAAAGAATATTAGAACGTAATAGTCAGCTGCCTTGCTATGTCACAGATGTGGACACTATAGCTGTCAAGAATCAAAAGATGTGACATCACATTGGCAGTCATTTGATTAGTATTTGGGGGAAAATCTTTTTGGAACTTCTTTGAAAATTCAAATGCTTCATCATAGTTATTATCTCTAAGTATCTCCTACCTGGGTTCTCGAAGTCCACCCCCACAAAGACCGGTTGTCTGTATTTTGGGCATGAGGAAGGAACATGAAACACCTGATTCAGGTCAGGTTTCTGAGCCCTTGAAATATGACTGGGTCACATAACTGATAGATCAAACTTTTCCTATCTATAACCATAACCACCACACAGCACTATCCTCATGGACTCAAGATGTCATCTATTCCCTTCAGTGTCATAAATCATTAAAGAGCAGTTTCACTCTGCTCACAATGCCATAGGACAGATAGCTGAGTTAGACAGAAGTATCATAGGTGGTCCTGAGGCTGGGACCTCAAGAGAGCCAGTACAAAGATAAAAACTCATTACAATTGTGCATGTATTAGGGGCCAGGTCTTGAGATAAAGTTGGAATGATGAGGCCTGAGATGAGCAGGAGCTCTTGGGCTAATGAAGTTGAGACAGACATCAGCCTCCTCAGTGGGTGACGAGACCCTTGGACTCGTCCATTCCCGAAAGGCTCTTTGTTCTTTCCATACACGCTTGCTATGGGACTTATTTCCGCACTGGATCAATGTTACCTCAGCAGCCGTGCTTACAATCTTATTGTAATATTATAGCTGTACTGATGTGGTTGTGCTCTATAAAACTTCCCTTGAGAAGTAGCAACCCACCAAGGACCGCTCCTGCCTCTCAGGAGCTGTATCTCTTTCTTTCAAGAAACATTTTTCTATTCTTTTTTCCGTTGTACATATAGTTTTTAACTTTTAAGTTTATTGGTGCAGTTAAGATACACATAATGATCACATTCACCATAGGGGCTTCATACCTGTACACGATCTGTCTTGCCTCCTCTCCCCCGTCCCATTCTCCTTCCCTCTCTATAACGCCTCTTCATAGAGTTTTGTTTCCACTTTATCATTCTTTTCTCATTTTTTCTTTTCCCTTTATTCTCATCTTCTTCCTCCTTTCTAGCTCCCTTTTCCTTTGAACTATTTTTCGCCTATTTCACAATACCTATTTTACACTTTAATTCTTATTGACACTTCCAACTTCTCACACCAAAGATACTATGGCATTTACATATTAATCCAATTTATTTCACTTAAGAGTATGGTATTAAGGGCTAGCCAGATAGCTCAGCTGATTAAAGCACCTGCTTAGGCAGATGCAGAGCGCAGAGTTTGATCTGTGGCACCACAAACTGTGCTGGCCCCGTCCCTGGGGCATGCTGAGACAGCCACTGAAACTGGGAGGGTGGTGTGTGCCTGTAATCCCAGCTTTTAGATAGCTGTAAATAGGAGGATCACTACAAGTCCGGTCTGTGTAGTGAGACCCTATAGTCCCTATACTAAATAAATAATAAAATAAACAAATGAATTAATTAAAATAAATTTCAAAACAAGAGTGTGGCATCAAGATCCATCCATTTACCTAGAAATGTCTCTCATTTGTCTGTCTTTATGGCTGATCGTACTCCACTGTTTGAAAAGCAAAACAGCACATCTTTTTCTATCCATTCATTTGTTGATGGGCATTTGGGATTCTTCTAAGATTATCTACAAACTGTGCTGCTATAAATGTAGGCATGCATATATTGCTGTGGGGTTACGGTTTGTGTCTAGGTGTTCCCCCAAAGTCTCATGGAGTCATGCACAGACTTAGGGAGTTTGTGATTAACTCATGAGCCACTGGGATTGTGGGTCTCAGTGCTGCTGAGATTATGGGTGCTAGCAATACACCCAGCCTGGGGCAGATAAGGAAGGGAAAGACTTGCTCTCTGTGGCCATTGTTGTTGCTGCTGCTCCTTTTGCTCTTTCTTTTTGCTGTGTTCTGCCGCTATGAACTGCTGCCCTCTGCCACGTGCCAGTCTGTCTTGGAGCCAGCTGAGTATGGACTGAAACCTCCAGTGACTGTGAGCTAAATAAACCTTTCCTTCCTTCATTTTGAGTGTCGGGTATTTGTCCCAGTAATGAGAGAAGAATAACTGAGACATGTGGCATGATATTTTTAATTTTTTTGGGAAGATACCAAGAAGGGGAATAGCTTGGTCAAATAGGACTTCTAGTCCTAGTTTTTTTTAGGAATCTCCACACTGATTTCTATAACTCCCATCAACAATAGAGAAGTGTTCCGTTTTTCTCCACAGCCCAGGCAAGATTTATTGGTAGATGTTTTTGATAATTGCCATTCTTTCTGCAGTGCCATGAAATCTCAGCATGGTTTTAATTTGTGTCTCTTCAATGACCAGTGATGTTGAATATTTTTTCATATATTCATTTGTTCTTTCTATTCTTCATCTGAGAAATGTCCCTTTATTTCAAATGCCCATGTTTAGATTGGGTTAAATGTATGGGGGGTCCTTACTTTTTCAGTTCTTTATTTTCACTGTTCCTTAGAATTCATTCTTTGTTTGAGGGAACATGAACTTGGTGTACCAGACATCTAGCAGGCCAGGAATTATGACATTTCCCCTGTATCATTGGGAGGTCTGATGTCATTCCTAGCTCATCTTCACTTGGTACTGTGGCCACCACAGTTTCACTCTTAACATTCCCTCTCTTAGCAACAAGACACTGGCTAGAGGCCTGTGTCAGAATGCAACTAAGACATTGCTGTGGGTGATGAACTCATTCTTGAGCACAGAGGGTAAGCTTCGTGCTGGGTGGGCCTCGGCACTCTCGATCACTAGACATCTGCCACCTTTCCCCTCAAATATCTTTAAAAATTACATAATTACAATCACTTCTATTTAATCTTTCTATGTGTTGGGCACCACTCCTAGGAGCTGGATGACTGAATAAATATGAGAAGAATGTCTCACTTTTAGGATATTTATTCTAGTTGGTAGTACAATAAGATAGGGAACTAAAACATAGTTGCAAGGCAATGATAAATGTTAAGAAGTGGGGAGAACGGATGGGGGAAGTAGGACTGGCTTCATGGGATGGTTGTATCTGGATAATTAAGTGAGGAATCTGGCCAGAGAGAATCTGGAGGAGGAGAAATACAGGCAGGGGAAATAGGAAATGCAGAGACCATGGGACAGAAGCACACCCCAGTGTGTTTGAAAAGCAGCGAAGATATCTTCACTGGTGTGCCTGAGGAAACATCAGTAGGAATGGAGTTAATAGCTAAGAAGGTTTGGCTTTCACTCTGAATAAGACTGAAAGGCTTCAAAATGTTTTGAGTACAGGAGCATCATGACCTGACTTCACATTGTTAACGTTAGCCCTAGTTGCTGGATTGAGAGGAGGCTGGTTGGGGCTGGGAGTAGAGAAGAGGGAGACCAGTGAGGTGGCACCAGGAGGGTGGAAGGAGAGAGTCCCATGAAGAAAGGAAATGTGGCACAAAGCTACATAGGGAGAGAGAAGGGAAAGAATCAGACACTTTGATCATGTTTGGGTGAAAATAACTAAAAGAATGGTGTAGCCATCAGTTGGAAACTACAGGAAAATCTGGCTTCAGGAAGAATGATAGAGGTTCAGTTGTGGATTTGTGAAGTTTGAGTTATCAATTAGATATTCAGTTGGAGCTGTTATGTGGGTAGATAGTTTTACACGTTTAAGGCAAAACTCCAGAAAAAAAGATACAGTTTTGGGTGGATCAGCGATGTAGCCCAGTGGACTAAGCATCTGCTTTGGCAAGCGCAAGAACCAGGATTCCATTCCCAGCCCTGTATCCCACGCTGGCCCTGCCCACAGGGAACCCTGAACCAGAGGCAGAGGGCATAGTGGCGCACACCTGAAATCCCAGAGCTGGGGAGGCTGAAAAGTAGGAGGATTGCCATGAGTCTGAGCTGTGTAGTGAGATCCTGTACCAAATACTAAAATGAAAATAAAAAAAGATATATTTTTGAGAGTCATAAGCCCAGAGATGGTCTTCAAGACTGGAAATATTTTCCAAGAGCATAAACAGAATGAGACAAGTGAAGCACGCATTCACGGAACTTGTGAAGGAGAGATGAGGGTGCCACTGAACGGTGATGTACAAAGAGCTTCAGGAAGCTTGGAAACCAGAGAGGAAAGTAGGTAATTTGGCCCTGTCAAGGGCTCCCTGTTGGCCCCCTTGTGTGAAGTTCCAGAAGTTGCACCAGGGTTCAGTTGTACCACTAGTACAGGCTGAACTTTCAAAACCTTAAGCACAATCTATGAAGACATGGGGCTCACACCTGCCTCATGGGGTGCACAAGGGAGGAACAGGAGCAGTTGGAACTCCAAAGCACAGCTTGCTTGCTTGCTTGCTTTCTTTCTTTCTTTCTTTCTTTCTTTCTTTCTTTCTTTCTTTCTTTCTTTCTTTCTTTCTTTCTTTCTCCCTTCCTTCCTTCCTTCCTTCCTTCCTTCCTTCCTTCCTTCCTTCCTTCCTTCCTTCCTTCCTTCCTTCCTTCCTTTCTTTCTTTCTTTCTTTCTTTCTTTCTTTCTTTCTTTCTTTCTTTCGTCTTTTTGAGACAGGGTCTCACTATGCAGTTCATGCTGGCCTTAAGCTCACTTTGTAGCTCAGGCTAGTCTCAAACTCACAGCAATCTTTCTGCCTCAACCTCCCAAGTGCTGGGATTACAGGCATGTGCCACCACGCCCAGCACAGAAGCTTCTTTCAAAGTGCTTCCTTCTCAATGGAGGCAGCAAAATGGTTGTAACTAGAAGAAGAAGCAAGCTTAGAGGAGGGTCTTGTTTCTTTCTTTTTTTCAGTCAAGTTTGAGTCATACATGTGATCCAACAGAGACCTGAGTGACATCTGATTAAGATGATCAGAGATAAGAAACCCAAAGGAGCAGGACAGTGCTGGGAGATTGCTGTGGACCACCTAAGCAGCTCTCCTTGAAAGAAGAGCGATCATCTCCATTTTGGCTGAGCCTGACCAAATATGTCCTTGTATTGGTGTGTACAGAGCTGGCTAGGAGTTTTCCATTGGCTTTGAGCAGTGCATTGGTCCAGCCGAGGTGCTGGCAGCAGTCTTTGAAGATGACATGCAGGTTTCCTCAGAACCCACACCCGCTGTTCTTTAATATGAGCCGAGTCAACACGGGATGAAGAGCCAGTGCTCCACGCTCCTGGCTAGGATTGAGCCTTGAGGTAGAGGCTATGACTTCCTGGGGCTTGAAAAATCACACATCAGAGCTGAAGCATCAGACCCCAAAACACTAGATATTATCTCAATGGCACAATGTGAACAACCTTTTCTGCATATTCTTCTCTCTGCATATGACAGAGGTAAATGCAGGCCTCCTACCTAGTCCTACTCACAGTGCTCACCTACTTCCTGCCATTCAGTTATCCTCAAGGCACTCCTCCTTCATGACTGAATAAAACCCGGGTTCATCTCTTGATTGAAGCCTTTGTTCTGGATAGCCATCGTCATGGCTGGACTTAGGATCCCTGAGCTCCCCATAGCTATAAATACGCCTTAGTGTCTTTATTCTGACCATGGGTTGCACTGGAAGTGGTAGACTGGAATGAACTTTATGGGATTCCAATAACTTATCCAAAGGATTAAAAATATAAACTTCCTTCTCCAGATGAGAACCAGGAAGGAGTCCCTATAGATTGCTGGGTGGACACCCTACAGCAGGATGGAGGAGCAGGGCTAGTGTCCAGGTGGATCCTGGCCAGGCTGTCCCCAGGTTAAGAGGGGCAGGAGAGATCCAGGGGCCTTGTCACCCATTGTCCTTGCACATGGCTCTGCTTTCTTGATGAAGAAGAGAGCACTTCTTACAGCGAGATGACTGTCAGCATTTTCATGGTATTGAAGAATTTGATATTGAGAATTTTGCGACTTGGAGACCTAAAATAGGGTTGTGCTGCAGTCATTAGTTTCATGCCTAAGAGAGCTCATTAACCTCTGTAGCGATGTTCTTACATCCTAGGACTTAGCCTAGGATGTTCTAGAAAAGAAACTGATCCCACGTGAGATGGCCTAGAGGACATGTAAGCGGTGTCATTGGCAGCAGGCACTGTAGGCATGACTTCTCTTTCTTCCATGGGATTCTATCTCTCTGTCAACTCTCTCTTAGATGCTCAGAGAGCATCCTGTGGAGGTGACAGTAATGAGTAGGAGACTCAGAAGTACACTTGGACTCCACCAGGAAGTTCAGGCATCCTGATGGCTTTTCCACATTTACATGGGAATCACCTCTCATAATTTCTTTCTCTGCTTTATGACTTTTGGAATAAGGCTTAAAACTTTGAGGGAGGATGTTATAAAAGTTGATGGAACCTGGGCATGATGGTACCTGCCTATTATCCCAGCCGGTGGGAGGCAGGGGCAGGAGGATCACTGTGAGACGAGGACATCCGGAACTACATAGCTAAACCCTGTCTCAAAGACAAAAACAACCAAGCAAAACACCAGACTCAGTCGATATAATAAATACACCCTTTTCTCCAACTTAGATTTTTCAAAGTGTCTAGACAGGCAGTGAAGGGAAAAGAAAGGGCTATGTCACTACCCACTTCTGATGGTTCTGCCCTGTAGACATTACGGCCTTTCTTTTATGCAGTTGAGTGAAACAAAATAAAAACTTGCAAGAAGTTTCCACTAGAAGGTGGGGACTCTCAGAGCCCAACAACCATGCCCCCTTTAATGCTGGGGACCCACACTGTTATGTTGGAAAGTCTTGTCATTGAATAAAATGATAGCGCTTACCTTTTATGCAAATCCTACCAATAAATAGGAACCACGCGATGTGGACACCTTGCTCGCCACAAGCAGAATTGATATTGAAAGCGCTGCTTTCCAGTAAGAGCTCCTACTTTACCCTAGAAGCAATTAGGGATGCAAATGGAATGTCAATACACGAGGAGCTCTCCTAGCTTGTCTCTCAGTATGTAGCTCAGGCTGACCTTGAATCACAGTGATTCTCCTGTCCCAGCCTCCTGAGGGCTGGGAGAAAAGTGTGAGCTGCAATGCTCAGAAATACCAGGATGTTGGTGATCTGACTGAGATGTTCACATAGTAGAGATCATATATCTGTAGCCCTTGTCCTGTGGGGTTTGTAGGAACACAGAGCCTTTGTTCCACCACGGGTGTTCAGAATGCCGCCTTCTGCTAAGGCAACTTCTAATTTATCCATGGTCTCTGGGGTATAGAGATGTCCAACCTATTTGGGCTGCTTTTTCTTTTTTCTTTTTCTTTTTTTTTTTAGAACTGGGGATTGAACTCAGGCCCTTGTGCTTGCCAGGGAAGTGCTTATTCTACTAAGCTATCTCCGTGGCCCACTGGGCTGCTGTTTGCTTGGCTAAAAAGCTGTAAGGTAAGACTTCTGGGCACTCAGCTGGAAAGTGAGCCTGCTTTTATTGTCCTGGGATGATTTATTTCCTAAAACAATGTCCATTTCATTCTGTGGCAGTGTCATTTCCTGCTGTTTCCCAGGCCCCAAACAGACTTCTCTGATGTTCCAAGGGGACATTTCTACTGTGTGGGCTCCACTTGTCTGGACTCTGGACTCAGAGCAGCCACTCTGTGTCTTATGCTGAGTTCCCACCTCTTCTCTTAACAACCTTTGGTGGGAAGGTGGAGCCTGTCCAGCGAGACCCCAGGACTGCTCCACCTGGTCTCAAATTGGCTTAAGGCTCAACCCTGTGCTTCTTTTATCCCAAGGCATGACTCTGAGTCCCTCATCTTATCAAAATAATCTTTCTGTTGTCTTCTTGAGTTCATTTCGCCAAGTCTTTCTGAGGAATCTGTTCTCAAATTTTCAAGCTCATACTGCAAGCTAACAGTGTTTAAGAAGCTCCCATGTCTTAAAAGAGTCTTGTGATCTTCTTAGGCCACCGCAGAGTTCCTTAAGGTTCATAGAGGAAACCTCCAGCTAGATGTCTTGAAGAGCCTCGTGTGCCCAGAGGCTGCAGGCAGGACTTGAAGAGAGGATGGCATGTGGAAGGTAGACAGCTGACCTGCTGGTCAGAGGCGCAGGCAGCGAGGTGGTACCAGGGCCCATCGCCCTCCTTGACCCCTTCCTCTCTCTATTTTCTGGCTGCCATGATGTAAGCAGCTTTCCTCTGCCAGGCCTGCACTGGAGCCTTCTGCCTGGGAGCCTGCTGACTAGTGATGATGGCCACAAGTCAAAGGATCCCTGCCCTTCTTGAGCTGTGGGTGTTTGGAATTTGTCCCAGCAACATAGAAAATGACTGAGACAGCTGCCAAAATGTCGGAGGAGGTGCTCAACTTGTTCTTTTGGCTCTTTTATTACAGATATCTGAGGAAATCTCTCATTGGCAATGTGTCCAGGGGTTCCTACTTCCCGTGGGGAAAGGCATGCTATAGACTTTATGCAGTTAGCATATGCAGAGAAAAGAGTGCTGGGCTTGGTCCTGCCTGCGGAAGTCCTGCGTCTCTCCCTGCTTGGCCTGGCGAGGTGCTTTCAGGCCATGTGCTGCACACAGGACCAGTGTGCTGCTGTGAGTCGTTGTTCTTCTCACAGCTATGCTCCACACCTGCTTCTCTGGGCAGTCCTCTCCTGCCTGTGCACCCTAGCTCTCCTCCAGTTTCTCACAATCCTTTTCTTGGCCCCTTCCTGGATTCTACCTCTTCTCCTCCTCAGGTAAAACCAGGCTACCAGCTTCTGCCCTCACCCCCTTCCCAGTGCACTCTCTCTCCAGCTCTGCCTGGCACCCTCCCAAGGCTCTCCCTATCCTGCCCGAGCTGATGTCTCAAGCCCAGGCCATGATTTCTCGGCCTGGTTGAATGCCTCCCCGCACACCTCTTCTGCTGAGCCCGCACCAGGCCTACCTCCTTGGAGCCTTCCTGGCCCATTCCCGACCAGCATCCTCCAACCTACAGTCCTCGCACTTCCCAGATCATCATGTCTGTGCCTGCTCTTATGCAGACTATAGCATGGAGTCAGCATGGCTCCCGAAGCATGGGATGCCACGCTGGACTCACCTTCACCATCCACATGCTGAGTGCTGCTTTTCCCATGGTGGCTGAGCCAACTTGAGTAGAAAGAGTGGGTAGAGAAAGGACAAGTGCGAACAGGTGAGCACTTGGTTTATCTGGGCTCTCTTGACCTCCCAGCTATGCAGTGGCTCAGAGAAGGCAGGAAACGAGAATGAAAAGGGGCAGCCAGAGGAAGAAAGCAGAAAACAAACAAGGGGACTGTGGGCAGGAATGAGGCAAAGCCAGGCCGAGAGAGAGAGAGAGAGAGAGAGAGAGAGAGAGAGAGAGAGAGAGAGAGAGAGAGAGAGAGAGCACAGCAGTGCAGGCGGTGCAGGGGCAGGGGCAGGGGAGAGAGAGAGGGGAGGCTGGTCGGTGCCTTGGCCTTTGCTTTGCTAATGTCATCTCCCTGGCCCAGAGAATAAAACCAAGTTTTTACAAGAATAGTTCAAAGCTTATTACTTATGAAGTTTTGAAATACCTTCACACATAAAGTATAAGAAAGTGGTAGATGCGGCAGCCTCAGAAGTGAACTTTAAATATCAGTGAGATAAACATCTTCAAATAAAATTAGAAAACTATGCCATGGGTCATTCCTTTCATTTGCCTGATGAAACATTATAAGTAAGATACACTGACCACCTTAACTATAAATATCTACCGCATGAATTTTTGAATGGCCAGATGAAAATATATATACATTTGCTTTCCTACCATTTTACCGAAATGGAGGGAAGCACTGTGTTAAATTCATGTGTGGTGCCCCTTTTCCTCTCTTTCCTGTTCTGCTCTTTGCATTAACAGGAAAGCCCATAGTTCATTAAGCTGAGTCTCCAGGCTGCCCCTCCAGTGTAGTCCCAGATGTACAGGCCAGGTGCTGAGGCAAATCCTACAGGACAAGGCCTTCTCCACCCTGGAGGTCCCTCCTATACTATTCCAGGACAGATTTAGAATATACTCTTGCAAACTGCCTCACAAACATTTTCCACAACAGAGAAGGAACTAACAAATACCTATCTGCTGCCCATCAGATGCCTTTCAGATGAAAAGACAAAAATGGAAGTGCTGCATGATGGCAATACATGGGCACAGAGGCGTTGTTTTCAGTCAGAACTCTGCAGAGCAGAGCTGCAGGAACTCCTGCAAGTTCCCTTTCCTTTGCTGGCTGGGCTTCAGGTGGGATCAGTAAGGCTCACAGACAGCAGAGGCAGGAGCCCATCTGCAGACAGATGAGAAGAAGGAGGAGGCTGTTCTTTGGCGCTTTGCCTCAGACGTTAGAGACCAGAGAGTCTATCACATCCCTCTTACGCTGGCTGGTGCCTGCTTGCCAACAAGCCAGAGGGTTTTAGGTGCTAAACTTGGAGAATTGCATCATCCAGCAGAGCACTCTGCAGCCCAGGAAGATAAAGGCTTAAAGGTCAGGGGAATTTGAGCATCCACAGCCCAGCATCCTGTTTTGCCTTTGGGTCTACCTGCACAGACCATACCTCGAGGCAGATGGCTCTTCCGCCTGCTCTCCATCTGCTTGCCCCCACTGTCTGCTCCAGGCTTCTCTCCAGTCACTCTGTTCTGTGTAGCAGGGGTGACCTGCAAACTGCACCACCTGAGCTGGGGCAGAGGTGCATGCTGGCTGCAGACCTGAGGGGGTGGCAAGCAAAGGATGGCCTACTGCTTGTTTTCCAGCTCCCTCACTGCCTGATGGCAAAAGTTCTTGTTTGTCATTTCATCATAGACTCCTGTCAGGGGCCTTTCCTCACAGCCACTCCTGTTGGCTTCTCCTCACTTTGGGGGTAGGGATGTTGAAGGTTAGCAACTCTTCCTGCCTCTAGGATCCCCACCTGTGGCCCCTGGAGGGTACCATGTTTTTTGATGGATGCCTGATTAAAATGTGAACTGGGAATATAGCTCAACAGCATAAGCACCAACCTGGTAAGAACAAGGTCCCAAGTTTAGTCCCTGGTAAGGCAACAAATATAATTAATTAATTAATTAAAATGTGGACCATCAGTGATAGATTATTGATGAGTGACCTCTGTCATGGAAATGCAGTTTAGGGGTGAGGGGACATCTCATGGTGACATCCAGTGGACAAGTGATATGTATGACAGGGCCTCCGAAGTCAAGTCAGGGCTGAAGATATAGGCTTTGCATATTATTTCACAAGTATCAGTGCTGTAGAGATCGCATGGAGGAGACACAGAGAGAAAAAGAACAAAAACAAATTCTTGGCCCAGTGGGTATGTAGCACTTTCAACTGTATGGCATTCTTTTGGTTTCCCTGGTTCTAATCCTCTGTCTATCCTTGGCTACCTACCTTTTCCCATTTCATATAATTCTGCTGAAGATCTTCATGGTGCCCTGCCCAAACTATGCTATTCCTTCTGCCACAAGAAGGAAAGGGTAGACAAGGAGCTGGTATCACTGGGAAAAATGGTATTGTTTTATAAGAAGATAGGAAAGGTCCAGTAGACAGAGAAAGTGTAAAGATGCACGAGACAGAAAGAATTTAGACTGCTGTTGCAGTAATCCAATTTCTGTCACTGTAACAAAATACCCAAGGAAGCTAACTTATGAGAAAGCAAGTCTACTTTTGATACTTTTTAAAAAATCATATATGTGTATATATATATATATATATATATATATATATATATATATATATATATATATTTGAAGCACAGTCTAGCTATGCAGCTTGGACTCGTAGTGAGTCTGCTGTGTAGCCTTCCTGGAACCTACTTTCGGTGGTTGGCTCAGCACGCCCAGTGTTCTGAGGCTGAGGCTGTCATAGCACGCAGTACCAGGGGTCAAACCTAAGTCATTGCCCTTGCCAAGTAGGCACTTAGACCATCAAGCTATCTCCCCAGCCCTGCATTTGATTCTTAATTCCAAAGTTTCCATCCATGATTAAGTGGGGATCTGGCAGGGGCACCCACAAGGCCAGGAGACGTGACAGGATAGATCTCATCTCACAGCAGAGCCAGGATGGAAGCACACATGAGAGGTCAAGCCAGTGACCCACACCTTGCAGGCCAAGACCCCAGTAATCTGCAAACAAGGCCCTGTTTTTTCAAAGTCCACAGTACCTCCTGACAGTGTCACAGGGCCTTCACCCATCTAAACTCAGAAATTGTGGTGGGAAAGGTGGAGGGTTGTGAGGTTTTGCACACTGTCAGAAGCTTTGGCTTGGAGTAGGGGATGAGGGAATGCCTCTTTCCAGCACAGGAGAGAGGGCTGAAGAGGACTGTAAGAGCCCTTGACTGTTGCATAGGCATGAAAGCTCTGTGAACTCTGAGCTTTCGAGAGTAACTGTCTAGCCTTGAGCTTGGGGGTTGATAAGCTAGGGTCGCCTTGCTCTTACCCCCTTAGCCTTGCATCTCCAGGCATAGCTCTTCACTGCTGACCCTGGCTTGGAGCCTGGTGCCCCTAGGCTCCCTCTCTGCTCAGAGTTCTGCCAGTGGCTCTGCCCCACAGAGCCCCAGCCTACAACTCAGTTCCTTCTTTGCTTCCTGAGTGTACCCAGCACCCCAGACCCTGTTGGCACATTCCCTTCTCTTGCTCTGGTTTTGTCTCTTAGGCAACCATGTTTTTGGCAGGCTAGGGCAGCAGAGAGGTGGGTAGCAGGAATTCAAGCAGACTCCTGGGAAAGCAAAGGTGTAGGAGCGGAGGTGCTGAGGTCCACCCATGCCTTCCTGTGCTCAGACTGTATGTGTCCTTAACCCAAGATGCTGTGTGTGAAGATGAGGCCCTCTGTGGGCTGCTCATCCAAGAATTCTCAAGAGCTCAGCCCCATTTCCTGGCCTCCTTCTTGCTTCTGATAAAGTATGTATGTAAATTGCCTTGGCAACATCAACACCAAAACATTTTTACAAATTAAAAGCTTTCTGGATTCTTTGCCTTGTCTCTGAGCTTGCTTTGGAAATACTAATTAGCCAAAGCAACATGTGCTTCGTGTTCTAAAAAAGAAAGAAAGAAAACGAAAAAGGGGAGACCTCACTAAGCATAGTTGGCTCCTACAGGAGGTATTTTTCTTTAAGAAGCTGCAGCCAGATGACTACATAGCCTAACAACGTTTAGCAGACGATGTGTCCTATTCATAAAAGCCTGGAGAAGGAGTATCTCAAAGGGAAGAAATGAGACAGGCTTTGGGCTTTTGGAATCAGAGACTGGATTGTACAAAATATCCTTCTGTGCAGAAGCAGGAAGATTGGATATGGGAGGGTAGATGGGGCCTCTGCAGCAGCCTACCCCAGTGAACACCAAAGCTTTCCATGTCATCCTGGTGGACGCAAAGCCTGTGCTCTCTTTTCCTTGGATGAATAACCATGGCAGTGTCACATTTGTCTCAGACCTGGTGGCAGCTCTCATGTCTGTGACCAGGAGGGTCTTCCTAACAAGAAGCTGGGTGCTCCAGTGTGCCAACCAGAGGCCATTGTTTCTGCCCAGCTACTTCACAGGCAGTTAAGGTTTCTAAAGATAGCAATATTCAAGTAGTGATCATAAGAAATTATAAAAATCTTCACTAGCCTGTAGAATCATACAGTAACAAGCATGGAGCTGAATATAGAACAAAGGTCAAGCCTGCTGTTTCATTGGAATAAAAATGGACATTGCCCTCACCCCACCTTGCTCCGGGCCCCTTAGGGTGGAAGCTCTGCCTGCCTGGTGATCGCAGCGTGGGCAGGTCACCACTGTCTAGCTGCTACTCATGAAAGTGGTACTCTTTGGGGGAACGACATCATTTCTAGGAGGAGAAGATGGGAAGCCTAGAGAGATGCCAGGTATGTGGGCAGACCTGATAAAGCAGGAAGCTCAAATCATGACTTTGTTTGGCTGGACATATCGGACTTCTGCTCAGGACATCCTGACACTCCAAACCAGACATTTCTTTACAGTAAGAATTGGAACTCCTATTTGTTAGAAAAACAAGTTTGGGGACCAGCAATTCTCTACTTCATGTCTCCTAGCCACTAAGAAAATCAACATGAAAGATGGAGTCCTGGATTCTCTGTCACACTTCAGACTCAAAACAGAGTACAGGCTCCTGCCATCCCCTTTGTCCCTCATGGAGCTCCTCTCAGAGCTGCCCTGACAGAATGGTTGAACAGTACAGGAGATCACAGAGGCTCTGTTGTTTAGCCATACACTCTTTAATCCAGGGTCATGATACCGTGTCATGATTGACACTATTGAAATGCAAGCAAGAATAGGCACATCTCTTTCTCCTCATTGAGAATTCATTTGTTCTTTGACTTCTTATATTTTTAAACATGACATTTATTAAGCATATAGTTGTATATGTGTATTCTTCACATGCAGTGCCAGGTACTGTGCTAGGTGTAAGAGAATAAAAGGAAAATAAAAACAAAACGAAAAGGTGGTACCAGTCCTTAAAAAGGGCTTAAGTGTCTCTCAGAAAAATACTGTTACATGAAAACCAAGCCAATAGAGTATGCAGTTATTGTGGATGGAAGTATTTACTGTATGAGATGGGGTATCTGAAGAGAAAATAATTAACTGTGTGTGTCAGAGAGCAAGAAAGAGAGAGAGAAGAGGAAGACAAGAAGGAAGAAGAGGAGGAGACAGGAGGAGGAAGAAGAGGAGGAGGAGGAAGAGGAGAGAGGGAAAGGGAGACAGAGAGACAAAGAACATGTACAAGTCTCGGGTGCAGGATTGCAGGTAGATCGATCAGGTTCTTGGCCAAGGAAGCCCCTGAACAGAGCCTGGAGAGATGCCTGCAGACAGATGGCCCAACCACAGGGCAGGCTGGAGAGGGCAAGGCCTCCTGCCACAGAGTGGAAGCCCTGATTATGATTTGGACCTGGAGTGTGGCTGAGGGCATCAAGTGACAAGCAACAGGGACACAAATGTGATGGGGTGACCTCAGCAGGTGTCTCCCTAAGAAGATCTGGATGTGTCCTGCAGTCATTGAAAAGTTGAAATGCAGGGAAGCCATGAAATCTTCTTTTTGGACCAACTGCCCTCGCTGGTGTGGGGAGTACTGTTTCGAGGGGCCGGAGGCTGAGACCAGCAACCCAGCAGGCTGGTGTAAGGAGCCCATCCAGGGGCCAATGAAGAGAGGAAATGGTAACATGAAAAGGAGGCCACACGGGTGAGGAACGCCACAGAATGGTGGCTGAGGGAGCATACAACAAGGCATCCCTGTCAGGCTCAGGCAAGGGAGCAGGAGAGGAGAGAGGCACGAGACTCAAGTCACCCCCTCAAGGGGGAGTGAGCCCTGGTAGCAGGAGGGCGAGGCTTCCAAAACCCAGAGCCCCTAGGTCTGTGAACTTGGACGGGGAAAATTGCATCATCTTTTTTACCTTTCTACCAACGAGTCTAAACGCCCCTCAGGAGGACAGGCCATGGCTCTCAGTGGCAGGAGCTGTACCCTTGAAGAATTCTGCCAACAGAAATCCCCAGAGTATTACGTTGCCTACCAGTAATTTTGGACATTTTGAAAACTACTTCATCCAAATGATGCTGTTAGACCTGCTGCTAAATATTATTATTTAATGTTAGAAGAAAACATACATACCACCTCACACATTTATTATTAATATTTTAATAACTACATTTGGGTAGGACCCATTTTATTTGTGATCCCACATTTTTCATGTCAAATATATTCAAATATTACTCTGAGAAGGAAGCAGGCTGCCAGATACCACCATGGCCTGAAGAAAGGTCAAAAACTTCTAGTCCCGAGCTTGAAGGCACCGGGACTGGTCAATAATTCAAGGGTTTCTGCTGAGCTATGATGTGCTAAGGAGGATGTGACCTATTCCCAAGGCTCCATAAATAGACTGGAAATGAAAGGAAATGGTTGAAGGCAAATGAAAACGAAGCCTGTGCTTGTTCGGTTTGGAAGCCTCTGGCCTCTTTCCCAGAATAGTTGGCCTTTAAAGACCCAGTCTACTGCTCAAAGGCAACACCGGCTGGTCTCCTCACTGCTCTTGGGAACTGTCCGCCCCTGATGTGTTCACGGGTTCCAGAGCAGGAGGGCATGCTGGGAGGGAGCTGCACCTTGCACTGGACGAAAGGTTTGCCAAAACCTGGCATACGGAGGGCATCACTGCCTCTGGGAAGGTCCTCTCCTCTGCTAAATGCGGCCTCGGCAGTCATGGGAGCAGTGTGTGACATGGTGGCGAAGGTAGATGAGGGTTTTCAGCTTAGCCGACCCCAGGATCGGGTGTGGCCGTGAGCTGTGTCTCTACGCTGGACTTGTGAGGCCTCCCTCAATCCCCGGAGCATTTCCTTCCTCAGCCTCCTACAGCTCCGAGGTTGAGCTGGACCCCTGGCTTTCCCTCTAGCCCAGGGACGGCAAGCCTACAGCACGTATGCCACGCAGGCTTCTGCAGCGTGAACAGCTCCAAGAGCCTTGCCGCCCTGCCCTATTACCTCTGCCTCAGCATTTGCTTCCGCCGTCTTGGGAGGCAAAACAAAAGTCTGTTGTGTAACTTTCAACCCTTCTATAAAAGCTTGCTTCCAAAGTTCAAAACCCTGCAAATTCATTTCTAGAATCCACCCTATTAAAATCTAGCTCACAAGTGCAGGGCCCCTGAGGAAGCATTACTTAACGAAACAAGCTGAAAGCACATCAAGCCAGAACTGGTTAATTAGCAATGGCTTCACTGTACTTAGGAAGAATCTTTAAATGGTTGGAAAGAATATACTACTGTAGACATAATTCATACTACATCATTAAATGAAATAAATTACAGACTAAAGTGCCTCTCGAGACCATATTGTTAAAGGAAAACTGTGAGAACTTCAATGTGTTTATCAATGTCTCCGTGAAGAACTAAAGGTGATCATTGTACTTAATGTTTGCTTTGGAGACTGAGAGTGGAATAGGGTGGCAGGGAGCAGCAGTGGCATCTAGGCAAGTGGCTGGCATGAGGCTGGAGGGGTATTTGCAAGGAGAACCAGACGAGATGTCGTTGAAAGCCAAAGGGAGGTGTGTCTCTGAGTCTCTGATCTTTTGGAGAAGCCAGGTCTCTGCACACACACACACACACACAAACACACGCATGCGCAGACATGCACATGTGTGTGTATGCACACACATAGGGAGGCTTTAAATAGAAGGAACATATGAAGGAACAGAGTGCAATTCTAGCACATGCTGCTCTCCCCTGGGATCCTCTGCTTTCCAGGAGGTGCCACTTCCTCTCCTTTCCTCAGGACCTTGCAGGAACCACCAGTCCTGGGCAGCGCTGTCCTTCTGCTGGCTCCTCTTGCACCATGGCCCCCATCTGTACTGCAATCTCTGCGAGCCATGGGCTCCTGGACTGCTGTGCGTGTAGTGTGCTCCATAAAAGGAGCATGTCACCAAATCATCCGAGTGTATTAAATGTGACATGGTTAGAAAAAAGCAAGTAGGAGCACCAGAAATGAACACACTATTTGAATGTCTTATTTTGCTCATTTCATTGTTCAATAGGATTCCTTGCCTGCTAGCATTTTTATCTATCTTCACTATGTTTGGAACCTGTCCATTTCTTTTTTAAAGTATTGATTGGTCGATCGATTGATTTATTATTACAGGGCCTCATTCCACAGCTCAAACTCATAGTGATCCTCCTGTCCCAGCACTGCGATTACAGTGTGCACCACCACTCCCGATTTTGGTGACCAGTTCAGCACGGGGTCCAGCATGGCATGTGGTACTGGGGCTCAAATCCAGGTCCTTGCGCTTGTGAGGAAGGTGCATAGGCCACTGAGCTATCTCTTCAGTCTAAAGCTGTCCATTTCTCCACTGGCAGCTGGAATCCTATTCACCACTGTTGATTCTGTGAACTGTTGCAGTCCCTTTGGAAAACTGCTATTTCTTGTGTCCTGAGATTACCAAAACATATAGATTTCTGAGAATCTCAGTCTTAAGCATAGATGGCAGAAATGAGCACATAAGTCCATCAAGACATGTTTAAAATGTACATGTCAACTTCTTTTATGAAACTTAAAATAGAAACAAAGCACTACATGTCAATAGTAGGATGGATAAATGACTACTATATTCATTCTACAAAGTCTTGTACAGGAATATACGTAGGAAATGGAGCTCCATGTAGAGGGCTTGCTTACCCTGTGCAAAGCTCTGGGTTGAAGTCCCAGCAATAAACAAAAAAAAAAAAAAAAAAAAAAAAAAATCATGAAAGGGAGAGAAAGGGAGGGAGAGGAGAGGGGAGGAGGAAGGGAGAGAAAGAGACAAATGGAAAGGAAAGAAATCCTAGATGGCAGGGAAAACATAGACAAGCAGGGCCAGCCAGGTAGCTCAGTGGATTAAAGCACCTGCTTAGGCAGAGTGCAGCAGCTGGGATTCGATGCCCCGTACTGCATGCATGTTTGAGCCTATCACTGGGTGTGGTGGCATATGCCTGTAATTCCAGCACTTGGGAGGCTGAAAACAGGAGGATCACTATGACTCTGATCCAGTAGTGAGACCCTATAGATCCTGTAGTAAATACAATAAATAATAAATAAATAAATAACAAACATGGACAAGTGAATAAGCCAGCAATGTGTGCACCAATATGAGTGGTTTTTGAGATGGAAGAGTGACTTCCAGGGACAGGTTTGCTATGATTTCACCCATGTGACTGAAAGAGGCTGCAGCTAGGTGGGGTAAATGAAATGAGAATGGGGCTGGCTTCCTGTGGAAGTGGGTGGGGTGGGGTGGCACTGCCTGGGGAGAAGCGGGCGAAGACAACTGTGGCACTTTGGAGACGTCCTGCCTCTTTACCTGGGGGTGGCCACCCTGGCGGGCACACTTAGTATTTCTGTGTTTCTCCAAGTGTCTTCCATCCCAGAACATAAGCACACAGGGCAGGTGCTCATGTGCGCTGCCCATCACAACATCCCTGCTACCCAAGGGACCCAGGCCAGAGTAGGTGCTGGGAGTCTAACCCTCGCCTGTGGCCTCAGTCCCTGTACTGGCCATTCCCAGTTGCCTATGCCTGAGAGCAATGTCCTTCTGCAGGACAGGGCACCCCAACCTGCTGGCTAGGGGTGCTACAGTCCTATACTCAGCCGCTCTTGCTCCTGTCATCTCATTCCCTCGAGATCACCCCTCCTAACTCCGTCCCAGCAATCCATCCCTCCCCTCCCCATAAAAGACTAAGCTCTAGAAGCTGGAGTGGGGCTATCCTTTGGAGTTACTCCAAGAAGTGCTACCCAGGACTCCAAATTCAGGCTGATTTATTCTTTTCTTTTTCATATATATTTGGTACAGGGCCTCACTATGCAGCTTGGACTCATAGTGATCCTCCTGTTTTCAGCCTCCCCAGCGCTGGGTTTATAGGCATATACCACCACACCCGATAGCAGGCTCAGTGTATGGGGGATTGAACCCTAGTACTTGCACTTGTGATGCAGGTATTTTAAACCATTGAGCTATCTTGATAGTCCAGGCTGGTTTAGTCTTTACTGGGTCATTACCATTTACTAACAGATGCCAAGAAACAATTTTTAAATGAGCACAAAAAACAAGTGTGGGTTCGCATCCTACTTTATTCCTACATACAAACCATATTCTTTCTTGTTTTTTTTTTTTTTTTGGTGACTCTTGGTTAAGAGTGTAAAATGAAGCTCAGAAAAGTGACATACCTTAATCAAGATAAGCCAGTAAGCTAGACCAGGAGGGAGAGTCAGATCTACTCCAAAGAGTGCTCTCGAATCCACTGCTTCCAGAGACAGGTGAGGAGGATAGGGATGAAGGTGTGAGTCCAGAAGAGGACAAGGGCTTTGGGTCTAAGATCCATATGGGTAATAGAAGAGGAGCCAGAAGGGAAGTCTGGGCCCTGGGCACGAGGAGCTGCCGTTGGACCCGGCTGAGCTGTGCAGTTCCCTGCTCCTGGGCAGTGACTGTGTCCACATGCAACGAGACATGCTGAAGGTCCAGCGCTTAGGCACTTACATTCTTTGGGGGATACTTCAGGGGTCAGACAAGCAAGTCATTCCAGAGGAGGCCATCCTGGGCCTCACGTCCCTTGGGCTGGATGGACTGCAGTGCTGGTGACAAGCAGGGGAGGATGTGCAGACGTTGGCTCACTGGGCTCTGCCTCCTCTCCCGTTTGCTCAGCCAAAGTCCCTTCTGAGCACAGTCTCAACAGAAAGTAACACTCTTCCTTGGCTGTCAAGACACAGGCAGCAGGGCTCTGGGCCCAACCTGTGGGTCTGAGACGAGCACAGGTGCAGAGGTTGGAAGCGGACTCAGCAGGGACCAGCCGGGCACAGCGGGGCTCCGCCCCTGGGCATGGTTCTCTGAAGGGAAGCCCTGCTGGAGTTTTTGGCCATAAGCTCTGCTTCTCTGTATTTCCCACCTCCAAGCCTCCTTGCTGAAGGTGGGAGAGAACACAGCTCGAAGGCCCTACCCCTGCTTCACCCTTTCCCTCCTGCTATGCATTTTCAGTTCTTCGGCTGATCCCCTCTACAACATGCTGCAAAGTACACGTGGGACCCCTGCTTCTCTCCAGATCCTGCTTTCTCCCCTCCTGCATCACCACAGATGACCTAGACTGCTGTGACATGGCCTAACCATCCTTTCCCTCCACATTTACCTTCCCATTTTGTTCCAGTTCCACACAGTGCTGGCTGAGGGACAGCATCACTGGTACCTAGAAGAGAGGTACAAGGCTCACAGGCCTTAGCTCCTGCGGGCCTCCTGGAGAATTTCGGACTTATCTCATTCTCTCTCCACCACCCTTGTTCCTGAAGGTGCTCCAAATTTAAAAATAAAATTCCCTCCACTGGGTCATAACTTACATACTCTACAGTTTATTTATTGGGAATGTACACTCCCTAACTTTCCACGTATGCAGAGTTGTGCTACTATCGTCACAGTCAATTTTAAAATGTTCTATCACTCCCTTACCTAGCAGTTATTCCTCATTTGCCCCCAACTCCTGTAGCCCAAATTAACCAGTAAGCTACTTTGTCTTTACAGATTTGTCTGGTGTTATTTTTAGTGCTTGAGCATACCAAACTCTTTCCTGTGTTAGACCCTCGTCAGTGCTATTTCCTGTGCCTCACGGGCTCTGCAGTCCACTCTCTGGGCCTTCCTGATCCAGCCACTGAAAGTGTTCAAGCAAGTCAGCACTCAGAAGGTTCTGGATTTCAGCACATTCCAGAGCTCAGGGTTTTGATCAGGGCATGCACTCTATACCTCCACAGTGAGTAGCCACTGGTTTGTCAGGTTTGCAGTTGGTTTTTAAGCATAATCAAGAGAATGCTTTTGTTCTCTGTTCTATTGTTAGTGCCTCCAGAAGGTTCAAAATAAATACCTAGTGAATGAATGAATGAATGAATGACTGTACCAAGTAACTACACATTTCCTAGAATTAAGACCATTCTGTCTGTTTCAACTAGCAGATATGGCAACACACCACAATCTTATCATCTGAATCTTCTGATATGAAACAGGATTTTTTAAAAAAATTATTTATTTTATTTGATACAGGGTCTTGCTATGGAGCTCAGACTCAGTGGTCCTCCAGTGAAGCCTTCCCTGTGCTGTGACTACAGGTCTGCACCACCATGTCTGGTTTCAGGACATAGTACACCTAGGGTTCCAGGTCCAGGGTGGCATGCAGCATTGGGAATCGAACTTCAGTCCTTGTGCTTGCCAAGCAGGCACTTAGACTGCTAAACTATCTCTGGAGCATGAAACAGGAATTTTAGATCAACCTTTTCTTCTTTTTTTAGGGCACAGGGTGGGTCCAAAACACAGTAACAACTTCAATAAACTTTAACAGAGTTGACCTGAAGTAGTCTTGCTTTTATTTCAATGCAAGAGTGATGGACCCACAGTTGCAATATGGTGGCAGAATGCTTCTGTGTGAACTGCGAGATGACATTTGGGATATCCCTTCCCTAAAATGGGACTGTTGGTTGCTACTTCTTCCCCTGGACATTAGGAGCAAGACAATCACTGCCACAGCAATCCTCTCTACTACATCTCTTGCATTACAAAGGATTCGTTTAAAGTCTCCTCAGTTGTTATTCAACTAATTTAGGTGCTTGGACTCGATGACACAATCCAACACAGTCGAGCATTCCACAATGGAGGGCCCATGTTTGACAGGTGTAGACAAAGGAAGGGGTATAGAAAGGAAGAATCATGTGTGTGTATAGACAGTACAGTTGGGATAGATAACGCTGTGCTTCTACATAATTCCATAAGAGGCAAGATTTGCACTAATGGTGGTTGGACAGGATATTATGTCAGCTTCTAGTTCTATAGACAACCACTAGGAAAATAACAAGGTAGAAAGTATTAATTATATCAGGTATAAAAAATAAGATACACAAAGAGCTACCCTCTCTTAATTTACTGACAAGAGACATATGCTATAATAATGTCTGCAAGTATAATATCATGTATGCACTTCTATGATACCAAAACATTATGAAAACAGTTTGCAATGTATTAATTTATCAAATCCATCTTGTCAAGGTATCTTAAAACTGTCTCATTGATATTTGTACTTCAATAAAATAAAAATTGAAAAAAATAAATAAAAATGAAGTCTCCTCAGTGTAAACCCCTGGGGAAAGATCACCTCTTTCACCAGGAGCATTATCCATGATACAGAGCTGAGCAGAACCGGATCGTGAGCCAAGGGAAGGAGAGGGTTAGCACTGCACTCCATCTGCAGCACACAGAGAAGCTTGCAAAGAGCAGCTTGTGAACGTCCACTGCAGGAGGGGCAGCCGAGCAGACACTGCCTCTGGCCTGCTTCCCCTCCTCTTTCCCTGAGCTCCTTTATTGCCTGTTTTTCACTTCTGAGCTTTCCGGCTGCTCAGCTAGCTCAATAACACAGACCGTCAATCTGAGTGATGACTGTGTTTCTCCATGCTGTTTATGAACCTACAACATGTGCCACATTGGCTTTTCGGGGACAGCAGCCCAGGAGCCTCTGGTTCTTCTCGTCCCCGAGTGGGCCCTGGCCTCCAGACCTGAGCTGCTGAGCCCAAATTTCTAATGATTCCCAGAGTCAACTGTACGTATTGGTGGCATTGAGGTTTTACACTAGAAAAATCAGCAAATGTAACAGGGAGGAGATATAGTAGAGAGGATTGCTGTGGCAGTTATTGTCTTGCTCCTAACATCCAGGGGAAAAAGTAGAGCCTCTTTTTGACACCTGTTGTTCAAGATTTCTTAATACACCATCAAATTAACTTATAGCATTGTTTCCCACCTGCCTCTCCCTTTACCAAGAGAGTGATGGGCCTGTCTCAGTTCAAAGAGCGCCTTACCAGCGAGGGTTTTGAGGACATGTTTACAAAGTGAATGCCGTCCCCTCACTTTTCTGCTAAGGCTCTTTCACAGCTTTCAGGCCTAAGCTCTATTCTTCCCAATGTACCCCAAAAAATCAAGTTAGAATGACTCAGGGAGTTTTGGCTCATTTATTTTATTTATTCATTTGTATTTTGGTGAAGAGTCTAAGGGTGTTTGGGATCTTACTACTAGATTGGACTCATAGTGATCCTCCTGTTTACAGCCTCCCAAGAGCTGGGATTACAGGCGTGTGCCACCACCAGTCTCAATTGCCATCTCAGTGTGCCCCAGGGGTGGGGCCGGCATGGCAGGCCCTAGGATCGAACCTCCAGCCCTGTACCTGCTTGCAGGCTCTTTAATCTGCTGAGCTATTTGGCCAGCCCTTGGCTCATTTATTTTAAAGAGTACATGAGGCTACCTAACACAGATATTTTCCCCTCCACAAATAGCACCACACATGATGCTTGTTCAAATATATATGATATCCACCCTTCTCCACTTCTGGATTCTGAGGCCAAACTACCCCTAGCTCCCATGGGAAACCACCTTTAACCCAGCCCAGTGGCTCTTTAGCACAGATTCTTGAAATTTCAGATATAACAGAAAAGTAAAGGTCATCAGATGCAGTGTCCTCGCCCCTGTGGAAGACCTCAACCCAGGTAGCATCAGCAACCACAGGACAGCTTAAAGATATCATGAATATTTAGCCCCAACCTAGACAAATTCCACCAGAACCACTGTGGTGGGTGGTTTGGCTCTCAAGGAATTATAAGGGAACACCCCACTCCAACTGACCTTGGTGCTGGGTGCAAAAGGGAGACCCCGTGGAAGCAACACTCTGCTTCAAGCCTTGGGAGGAAAGCTCCCCTAGCCCTCCTTCCTGCTTAGACTACAGATCTTTTAGAATAATGATTGACAACCCTCTAAATGTCAGTCATAGAAACAGTTTTCCATGGTAGAAATCTTCTCAGGCTGCATTTCATGTGTAAGCCTTGTAACTGATCTTTGATTCTGGGCAAATTATTTCCTTACCTTTTTCAATATTTCTCCAAAATTAAATTAAAAAATGCATGTGATAAGATATGGGAATGTAGATTCAGGCATAATGACATGTTTGTAATAGCTGCTAGGGAGGCTGAGGCAGGAGGATCATAAGTTCAAAGTCAACTGGCATGACTTAGACCCTTTTTCAAAATAAAAAGTAACGAAAGCTGGGGATCTAGTTCAGTGGCAGAGTGTTCCCCAGGCCCTGGCTTCAACCCCCAGGATCACCAAAACGAAACACAACAGTAATGTTGACAATTGCAACTGAGCCTTATTGTGTCAACCCTCAAGCTCCATCAAACTACATGCCTATTAATCCATCTGTAAATATTCAGGGCTTCTGGAGCCTGGGCTGAATGTCTGGATCATGCGATCACGTAGCTAGGGGTGGATTGTGAAGTCTCACATCCTGGGCCCAAACCTTAGCTCCACCATTGGGCAGCTAGAGGCCTGGAGTGAGTTATTTACTGCAATTTCCTAGCCTAGAAAATCATTTCTACTCCCTAAAGCCATTGTGCAGACAAAGAGGTTGTGTACCCAGCACCTTCCAGGCCCGGAGCTGCTCCGCAAGACTCCACTCTTCCTCTTTGTGTTGGAGCAGTTGATCCTACCTGCTGGGAGGAGACAAAGCCACAGGGGCCAGCGGTGATTGTTGTATTAAATCAGTTGGAGCTAAAAGAAATGATGAGAAGACTGAATTAATGCTGCTGCAGAGGACTCATGAGCTTAGTCCTGCTCTTTCTGTGTCTGGAGCCCTTGAAACTTCTCACATTTATTGAGGGCTAAAAAGAGGCTAGAGTGTGCATAACCGATTTGGTATAAATAAGTTACTCTCTATACTGCCTTCCAGCCCAAACTCTAGGACTTCATACAACACCAGCTGGCAACATTCCACGTGAAAAGGATCAAAGGGCAGGGCACCTCCAGGCAATGCTGTTATCTGTGACCTTGTATCCCACCTTGCTACAATTTACAAGGGACAACAGGTCTCCTTAGACTCTGTTCCTTGTTCTTTGCCTCCTCAGGACAGCAGGCTTCTGTCTCATATGGCTATAGGCAGTAGCCCAGGAGCACCTGTGCCTAGGCCTTGAGGGTCACTGCTGGCTCAGAAGCTGCCCTGCAGGCCCCAGGGCATGCTGGGAGGAGGTCCAGAGCAGCCATCCTTGTCAACTCGCTGCCCTCCCTTGGTGAACCTCAGCAGCCCACGAGCCTCCAGTTCTCCTCCCCTTAGTGGGCCCTGGCCTCCAGCCCAGAGCTACTGAGTCCAAGAAAATTGGCATGCTTCTGCCTCATCTTTCCCTCCTGAGCCCCCAGGACCAGCTCTCAGCTGGGGTTTGCATCTCCCTCAGCACACCAGGTCAGCCAGCCAGCCTCCCTCCCTCCCTCCCTCCCAGGCAGCAGATGTTACTGGATGCCCATCCCCACTCATAATCGAGATGTAGCTTCCAGGCCTTAGATCGTGTTTCATGAACCCCCACAAGATCAAAGGAAGGACCAGAAGGTTCAATGTCCTCAAGTAAGCTCAGGCTCGGGGCAGAGATGGGCGGGCTGCCATTGCTCTTTGAGACACTTTTTTTTTTAAATGAAAGATATTCTTAGTGTCTTCTGTTTGATTTTCAACCTCATCACAAGATAATTTCTTCTAGTCACACTCTGAGGCAGAAAATGGTCCTGACCAGTAGGGCTCAAGCTCCCGCTCTATCTACTGCATCTTTCTAAAACCTGGCCAGAAGATTGCTGAACATAGACTTGGGTGCAAGAAGCACTAAGAGATCAGAAGTCTTTGGGGCATGGCTTTCAGAATCTCATGAGATAAGACCCCTTGTGCACAACAACTCAGTTTCAGAAGGATTTGCTAACTGCCCAAGGAAGGCAAGGTAGCCGTTATGTGTGCATACCGATGTATTTTCTTTCTCATTTTCCCACAAGTTGGTCTTTCCAGTTCTCTTTAAAAGCTGCTCCCCAGCTGCAGCCCTGTTCTCTTCAACTTGCCCAAGGTTGAATTTCCTAATATCTGATAACCTAAGGAATGCAAGAAAAATCCAAATATCTCAAAATAAGTGCTCTTTCCCCGTTCAAAATAATCAGATTTCCTATCCTAAAATGTCTTTAAACTGGTAAGGAGGCATCTTACTTTATCAGTAAGTATTTACCCTAGATATATTCTTTCTCTCTCTTTTTTAAATGTATTTTGTTGTTGCAGGGCCCTCCTACACAGCTCAGACTCATGGTGATCGTCCTGCTTTCAGCCTCCCCACAGTTGGGATTAGAGGCGTGAGCCACTAGGTCTAGACTCTGGCTGGCTCAGCCCATCCTTGGGTGGGGCTGGTATGGCATGTGGTGCTGGGGATCAAACTGTGATCGCTGAGCTTGCCTAAGCTTGTCTAAGCAGGAGCTTTAGTCTGCTGAGCTATCTCACCAGCCCCATACCCTAGATATATTCTTAAAAGCAAAATTTAATGTTATGCATTTTTTTTTAAAAAAAGAGTATACATATGACATTTTAAGGCCATTGATTTAAAGTGGAAGGTCTTATCCAGTCTAAAAAAAATTCACCTTACAAAAAAAAGGGCTGGGGAGGCAGCTCAGTAGAGTAAGCACTTGCCTGGCAAGCTCAAGGGCTTGGTTCAATCTCTAGTTCTGAAAAAAAAAAAAAAAAAAAATCTACAGGAAGAAGACAAATCTCTCATGGTCATAGATCTATTTGGAAGGAAGCAGGTGGGCATAGGAAACCAGGCCCCCAAACCATGGTAAATTAATTAAAGAACTAGTTACACAGCAGTTGCCACATACCAGCACCCTGCAAAATATCTTAGAACACCTAAGCAAGTCCTCATTTGTGGTGCAAACTCAGGTTGTAGGGAATAGAACACAGCCTGAGTGTAATGAAAAGAAGAGGTCAGAGAACCTGACCGGGGTTGGGTCTTCCTTGAGGAGGTGGCCTCTGCATTGAAATCCAGGAGGCAGTGACTGAGCAGGCATTAAGGAGGTGCAGGGGTGTGGCCCAGGTAGCAGGAGGAGCTTCTAGGTAGAAGGGACAGGTACAGAGGCCTGAGGGTTTCCCGGTGCGAGACACAACTTCGTGCCTACGGAGTGAAGCACAAGGTGGCTGTTTTTTTCCACTCACTTCATTTTTATCTTCTTTTTGACTTAGGAAAGGGTAATGTGAGAATCAAATGTCTAGTCGCTAGCGCTTGTTGGCAGCAAGAACTACAAGCTTTAGCTGCGCTTGAGAGGAAGGGAGGACCAGAGTCTGCAGTTTTTGGCATGATTTGAAAACTCAGAAAAATAAAGAACTTATTGGAACTTATTTTTAAGTCGATCAAGGTGTTGACTTTTGGTCTTCCTTCGTGTTATCCTAGACCTGGAAGATTCCCTTCTTCCCCACATTTTGGATATTCTGTTCGCTCCCTCTGACAACCCCTTATTTAACCTTCTTCATTCTGCTTTCTGAAACACTACAAGGAAAAGAATAGAGCTTGGGAAGCACAGACATTGTGATACCAGATAGGAAGAGAGAGCTTTAGAGTTATTAGCATGACTTCAATATCTTGCTTTCATCTTAAAAGCTAGGAAATTTGAAGCACTTAAGAGGAGCTCTGCTTATGAAAGGAGGTGGGAAGGGGTAATTAGGAAAGGGGATTCCAGGCAACTAATATGCTAGGATGCTTAGTGGCTTCGGGTCCATTCTTCTAGATGTCAATGTTGAAAATGAATCGGAACCCTCTCTGATCTTGTCTTTTAATCATCTCTTAGCTCAACCAACTGCATTTTCTTAATTGCAAAGTTTGGAGTAATGAGAAGCTGTAGCCAGACGAGACGCAAATGAGCAAGTTTGCATATCAGCCTCTGGCATGGGATTCTGTTCTCAAACCCAGATGGTGAAAACAGAGGATTCTGGGGCTCTGGCAGACACAGAGCAGTGCCTCCTCTAGGGAGGAAAGCAGGGGCCCAAAGGGCCACACAGATCATCATCGGGACTGCCTCAGTGCTCCTGTGTTTGCTTTGGACACACACCCTTGTGTCTGCCACTGGCCAACCTGGGTGGGAAATACTACTCCTGTAGGTGCTAAGTATTAATTACTGTTTGAGGAGATAAAGCCCTTTTCAAAGTTCTTTCTAGCTGAGTCTTCAAAATGTATGTAAAAATAAATATTGAGAGGGTTTAGGGCACAGGCTCCATGGAAGCACTGACCCCAAAAGTCCCAAATACAGTAGCAGCCCACTTGTGACCTTACACTGAGGAGCCATGCATGACAAGGACATGGGATTTGTCTACAGGTGACTGCAGCCTCCGTGCCTCACTGATGGAGCTCTGCTCACTAATGCTACTAACTCCAGTCATGACTAGCTCCTCATCCCCAGTAAGATCTCTCAGCCCTCATATCCACTAGCAGTACCAATGTCTTTTATGACCCTAGGACAGAAACTGGGGGCAAGCTCTTTCCATGCCCTGTTGTTTGTCCTCCACAGGTATCCCTCACTTAATGGGCTTCTTCCCCCACCTCTGGGCTTCATGCCTGGGGCTTCCTTGTCTTCATTACCCTCCTACGCAAGCTCTTGCCACCTCACCTGGCATTCTGCAATGGTCCAGCTCGTCCACAGATGAGCAGGAGTCTCTTCCTGTGTGTAGGGAGTTCTCCTCCTTGTGGCTCTTCCTGCTGTTGAAGCAAAAGAGCAGAAGCTCCTTTTCCCAGCCTGTCTAAAAGGAGGCAGCCACTGGCCTCATCCAAGATGGTACCTCCGGGAATGCTCCAGCACCCAGCACTCAGCCTCTGCCCCATGGGAGCCTGGGGAGCAGCCCAGAGCTGCTTCTCCTGGGCTTCAGGTTTGCTCTGCTCATTTCCTAAACCTGGTTCTCCAACTTTCCCAGCACTGTCCTATCTCAGAGTGGCTGGAGTTCACTTGAAAACTTCCCTTCCTGCAAAGACAGCAAGGATTGGTTTCTGTCCTAAAAACTTTGAGCAATACTCCAGTTTCTATATTTGGCTTCACCCCCAATGAGCTAGCACCCATGCCACTGCCAAACTGTTAAACAGTTTCTTTTATCGTATCCTTTCTCGTTAAGAAGCTGCAGTGAATTTTACATGAAGTCAAGCTCCTTATCTTGATTTTCTGCATCCTGAAAAATATGGCTTCTGTCCATGTAAGAGAAACTGCCATTTTTCTGTGCTCTCCAGACAGTAGTTTTCAAAGTTTTATGAGATCCACAGACATCCTAAGATTAAGAACCAGTACACACACAATGGAGGCAAGCTCTTAATTCTCACCTTGCAATATGTGATAAATGCCAGTATTTGTATTCCTTTCTCTATTTTCACTAAAAAAACTCCAAACTTTCTGGTTGAAACTTATCACATTGATAGATAAAATACAGGTTTAGACTGCACTGTGGTTTTCAGGCCACCCGCACTCCGTAAGCTGCTCTAGAGGAGAACGGGAGGCAAGCTCACCCAGGATTAATGCAAAACCCTACATCCATCCGGCTTTTCCTGTTAGGTTTTCTCATGTTAGCATAAACTTTGCAGAGGAAAATGAGAAACATTCTTATAGAAGAAAAACATCATGCTTGGGAATACTGCATAATACTTGAATATATACTTAAATCCATTTAAAAAAATTTTGTTTTGCTTTTTTACAGTGGAAGGACATGTTCCGCTCCGCATTCACAGGGGTATGTTGTTGCCTAGTGTCATTCTCTCTCTCTCTAAGAATCAAAATAGTAGAAAAACGCATTAGAAATGATACAAAATTTCACTAAGCAAAATAATAAAAATTCAACAATGGTTGCTGTGTTGCATGATGTTGTCATAATAATGCAAATTGGTTGTTTGCATTATACGCAAAATTGGTTAAAAAACAAAACAAAGCAATAAAGAAGTTATAAGAAACTAACAAGAGTAAGAAAAAAAAGGCATTATAGAGCTGGTCCCCCATGAGAAGCACTGCTCTGGCTTAAGGGTTAAGAAGACCCCCCTACACCAGTGTAACCTAGGATTTTACTCTGCAGAGAGTCTGAACATCACAGAACCAGTCTTTGTTGATTCATCAAATGAGAGATGCAGATTTAGGCTACTAGGTAAGGAGACTACAGTGTTTACTAAAAAACCAGGTGTAAATGAAAGAGCACTTTAAAACAGTAGGCTCTCTCTGCTGAGACTCAAGGTTGACTTGGGGGATAAAAAAGGGTCAGGATGGGAGGCTGTTAGGCCCGGAAAGATGGGGGAGGCCGGAGGCCCGGCTGTCACACAGCGCTGGTTAGGCTCCCAGCTGCTGGGCTTTCCCAGCTTGCCCCTAGGGCTGTTTCTGATGTCCTTGCTGTTAGCTGATCTTCAAGGGCCAGCCTGCAGTCTGTTGTGGCCGTGTTGACCTTTGTGAGTAGGTGCGCTCCTTGGGGTCACCCCCACGAGAGGAAAGGAAGCGGAGAGTATTCTGTCAGCTAACTCCACAGTAGTTCACAATCAGAAATGTAGATCTGCTTGTCCCCCAGAGCACAGAAACCGAAGTATCGACCCTCCCCTCGTCCTCCTCCCATTGGATGACAGCTCTCTAGACTCTTAGCTACTTCCAATAGCCAGAGTTGTCCTGAGTTCTCAGCTTTGCAGCTTCCTCTCTATCTTACAGGACACGCAGAAATGCTGGCAAGGTAAGGCTGAGCCAGAAGTTCCCTGGGAGCAGAGGATGCGCCCTGTGTCTTGCAGGCCCTGTCCCATGTCTGCCCCCGCCTCTCCCTTCAGCCTGCTTTGCAGAAAGCCAGGCTCTCTAGGCAATGAGAGCTGCTGGGCAGGAAGGCCTGTAGTTATTTCTATCATCTTCAGCCTCGGGGAATGGGGATGAAAGCGGATCGCTGGAGAGAGCTCTGGAAATGAAGCAGGCAGTGCTTATTGGGGACGCCGACTCATGGCTTTCCTACTTTCCTATCATTATTATTATTGTCCCCGGTGGGGACAAAGGTGTGCACCCTGCTTTACGAGATGGCGCTCAAGTGGAAAAAGCACTAAAAAAATGTCTACTTTGCTGCCTGGTCCCAGGATTCACTGTTAGGAACTCAGTGGGCAGCCAGGCCGTGGCCAGAAGACAGGGCCGCTTTCCTTAGGGTCCGCCCCTGAACCTCGGGGCTCCCTCTCCTTTTCACTCAGTTCTCAGGGACAGTAGTATCCTTGGCCGGCTTTCTGGGCCAGGATATGCCTGTGACAGAACACAGCCTCAGCCGTAAGCCAGAAGTCTCCTCGTCCTGACAGGTACAGTGTCCAGCGGGTATCTTACTTAAACTCAGAGATCTGAGTGCAGAAAACTGAGTCTATTGGTGGCAGATGAATGGATTTTATAATAGCTAAATTTATCTTTCTGAAGGGACATTAAAGTCTTTCTTTCAGCATTCTTACATTGTTTGCTTTTCTCCTTGCTTCGCTCTATCCCTTTCTCCCTTCCTTCCTTTTCTCCTTCTTTCTGTTTTTCCCATTACTTACCATTTCCTTACAAATGAGACCTACTTGGAAAACAAGCCCTAGTGTGATTTAGGAGAGGCAACTCCTGAACATGAACTCTATTGCAGAAGAGGTTTCTTAAAATCAGCTAAAACTTCTTTTCCAGGCAGGTCTTATTTTGGAGGAAACACATGTTGCCACAAAGTATTCAATTACTTGAGAAATATTTTTTTCTTTTTCTTTTTAAATAAGGGTTGTTGACATCAATTAAATAGTATGGCTTCTTATAAAATATCTGGATAATGTGACAATTAGATTCCAGCCTTAACAGCTCATAGGTTTTCTCTTTCCTGTCTTTTCCCTTCTCTTCCCTTTTCCTTCCTTATTTTCTGCTTTTCTTCTTTCCTTTCTCCTTCCTCCTCCTCCCTCCTCCTTCTCCTTCCTCTTCCTCTTCCTTCTCCTCCTCCTCTTCTTTCTTCTTCTTCCTCTCTTTCTCTTTCTCTCTCTCTCTCTCTGTCCAATCAGGAGGACATCAGGGTAAATTAAAATAATTCTGCCATCTGCAAAAGATTTCACAGATAAATCCTAGTTAAGCTGAGACGCCCCCTGACACCTTTGCCCGCAGCTTGACTCCTCCCTGGGGTGAGGGGGGTTCTAACAGGATGCCTTTGTGCATTGTGGAAGGCATGCATTTTACATGAGCAGATTCTAAACCAAGGGGCCATGTTTGGTTTTTTTTTTTTTTTTTCAATTACACATTCCCCAAAATAACCCCCTTTAGAAATGGCACTGAAAGGTTTTTCACTCCCTGAATGTAAGCTGCTTTTGGAGCCTTGGGATAGACAGAAAAGGAGAGCCGGGAGCAGGGTGCTCCATGGAACCACAGCTATTCTTGCTCTGGAAGCTGTCTATTTCTGTCCTCTCCAGAGAATTGCAGAATATTTTTATGTCTGTTTCAAAACTGATTTTGTGTTCTTAGTTTTACCATGTTCAGATTTAAAAACAGTCCCAACAAAAGAAACACAAAAATAACACTTTTCATCCTTTGCTCCTCTTGTCAGCAAATGTGCTGAGCCCTTTGCAGACTCGGCGGGACATTGCTTGGTATTTACTATGAAATGTGACCAAAGTTAAGTAGCCACAGGAGGACAAGACAAGGACAGCCGCGCTCTTTGTGAGCATTGATAAATGGCCCATTCAGACATCAGCTGGACCTTTGGGTCAGTATTTATTTATTTATTTACTTACTTATTTATAACAACGTCTGGATCTGGGGCACCCTTATGAATTCTACCATTTAAAAAAAACTATCTGAAGTCCACAGGAGAAATGTTTTGCTTAAGTCAATACAGGAAGAGGAAAAAGTGTAGAGAAACAGGAAATAGGAGGAAAGAGGCACAGAAAAGACCGGCAAGTGAGAGAAGGGAAGGGGGAGGGGTTGGGGAGGCGGGTGAGAGGGAGGAGAGAGAGAGAGAGAGGGAGAGAGAGAGAGAGAGAGAGAGAGAGAGAGAGAGAGAGAGAGAGAATTGGTTCTATAATTTTTAAAAATTTTTTTCAGACACAACAGAATTTAATTGCTATGCTTAGCATCATCCAGGAATCTCATCCTCACTGGTAAGTGCAGAATAATGGGCAGAGAGGTTGAGTTTTATTTTTAAATAGTCCTCCAGGTTCTGATACAAAGTTCGTGAAAGCTCATCCAAGTCCAGGGAACCATATCAGACAAGTTTGGCTTATACTCTTATTCTGTGTCTTACAGAGTTCTGAGCTTTAACCACCCTGAGATTTCTGTGATGTTCAGGTTATGGGAGGGGGAGGAGGCATAGGAGACCGTCTATGTTCCTGTACCCATTTTTACTATTGGCTCAAGGAGCCAGCCCTAATTAACTATTTCAAGCGATGGCTGCTCTTGCTAATACAATTGTGTAATTTCATTCCCTTACCACGTGAACTCTGATGTGAAGTCTTTTAATTTCCCTAAACACACAAGGTATGAGTTAGTCTATTAAATATTTGAGGTAATGAAATTTTTTTAATTCATTTTTATTTATATATAGTAAAATGCATCCCAAGAGTATAGTTCAATGCCATTTTTACACAGATAGGTATTTTATAACCCCCATTCTAATTAAGCTGTGAGACACATGTACCATTCTAAAATGAGCCCTTGGCCCCTTGAGCTTTCCCTGCCTCTCTGCATTGCAGTCCCAGACAGTGACCAATCTGCTTTATGTCTTTATATAGTTTTGCCTGTTTTAGAATGTCATAGGAGTGAAGTCGGGCGGCTGTGTTCTGTTGTATGTGGCTTCTTTTGCTCAACATGTTTGTGAGAGACATCTATGTTGCATGTAGTCAAACAGTACATAATGATGCGGAAATCAACAACTGACACATATGATGCTGGCCCCATGAGACTGTACCACGTAGCCACGACATAACTATTTTAATTCTGTGAGTGCATTCTGTGGCACTGGCAGGATGATGAAATTCCCTAAGAATGCTTTTCTAAGGAAGGATCCCTCTTACGCAGGGAATGCCTGTGTCAAGATTCAGGCATTAATTTCCCCTCTAAATAGCAATCCATTCTACAGCTAGTGCTATGTATTTAACTACACATTTGGTAGTGGACACTGGAGTCTTTTTTTTTTTTTTTTTGACCTTGGAGTATTTTTTTTGAGATGTCTGGCCACTATGGATAAACCCACTATAAACATTAATTTAAAAGTCTAGGTGTAGGTGTTTTTTTTTTTCCTCTTGGAAAAATACCAAGAATTGGGAATTGTTAGGCTGTAGCGTAGATAGGAATAATTTTGTAAGACTTCTGTTTATCAAAATCCTAACAGCGTTTTAGGACCCCACCAGTGGGTGTGAAAATGCTGGGTCCTTCCACTCTGCACCAGCACTGAGTAGTACTGGCAGGCTTTTTTCTGTTAGCTGTTCTAGCAGGCAGGCCATGGTCTCAGTGTGGCTTTCACTGGCTCCTCCATCTTTAAATTTTCTCCTTCTCTCTTTTTTACATTTTTTATTTTATTGAAGAACAAATAGCAATGAGACGGTTTCAAATCAAATTAGTAGGGCAGATTCAACAATTAATACATTGCACATTGTTTTTGTATTGGCTTTTTTTTGTATAAGGTGTGTACATGATACTATATCTACAAACACTATTAGAGCAAATGCCTCTATTCAACGAATTAAGAGAGTGTAGCTGTATACTTACCTTTTTTTTCAAAGATGAATTCCAGTACAGTTTCAATAATTAATACTTTTTACATTGTTATATTCCTAGTGGTTATCCGTAGTACAAGGAGCAGACAGGATATCCTGTCCAAATACTATTAGTGCAAATCTTTCTTCTCATAGAATTACACAAAAGTACTGCATATTTATCCTAACTGTACTGTTTATACAAACACAGAATGGTTCTTCCTTTGTATCCCCCTTTTTTGGTTAGTCCTGTCAGAGATGGGTATTCTATTGTCACTCAATTATTATAGGTGCTTGAATTCAGCGAAACACTCCAACACAGTCCAGCAGTCTACAGTATTAGTGGGTTATCTGAAGAAGTTGTTGACTAGAACCATTTACAGCTCAGCATATTATTGTGGCCTTATTTTATATACCTTGTTTTTATACTTTTCTACTTGATGGTTAAGACCGAGATAGAGCAAGACCTATATAACAAAAGAAATGTAGCTTTTGTATCTGATGAGGCCACTCATGTCCCCTCAGGGTTCTCCCCTACGATTAATCGTGTCGTGCGTCTCCGTATGCTAACTTGTCACGCATGTGTCTCTTTTGGCATGTGTGTCTGTTCAGATCCCTAATCCGCCTTACTGCGCTGTTTGTCTTCCGGCTAATGAACTGTGACAGCTCTTTATACATCCTGGATTAAAGTTTTCTATCAGATATAGGTTTTGCCCACATTTTTCATCCCTGTCTTGTCTATTCATTTACATGATGCAGAAAATGTTATAATTTTGATGTCAATTTGTTTTCGTTCACAGTTCATACATTTTCAATTGTATCTTAGATCTTTTTGTCCATACAAAAGGTTGTATTTTCCACATAAGACTTTAGCCATGCTGGAAATTGGATGCCTCCGCTGTCTTCTCTGCCACCAAGATTTCACACTGGCCACTCCACGGAGAGATTGTTCAGACAGATTTCATCCCTGTCTACCCTCCTACACCTGCTGGATGATCCCCACACCAAACCCCACTCTCCAGGTTGCTCCCACCCGACACACAGCCATTCACAATTTCTAAAGCTCTAGGATGAACTTCGTATGGCTGAGATTTCTGAGCTGTTCAGCCAATCAAAAATGCCTTCTGGGACGCTATTGTTATCAGAACAGCAATCTTCTTTTCCTTCTTCACACAGTTGAGCCAGCTTCAAGGTCAGGTCCAGAGGTGTCACTGCCATCGTGGGGTTCTAACTAAACTATATCTCCTCTGCTAAAATAAAGTCAGGGCCTCCAGGCCTCCTTACTGCTGCATCCACGTTCTGATTCTGATATGAAATGACTATCAGAAATGAACACACTGCTTCCCTCTGTGCTAACACCTGTCATGCTTTTGCAGTGTTCAGCACAGTCATCCCTCCATACAGGGGCTGGGGAGATGGCTCAGTGGAATAAGCACTTGCCTGGCGAGCGCAAGGGCCTGAGTTCAATCCCCGGTTCTGCAAAAAAAAAAAAAAAAAGTCATCCCTTCATACACGATGCTATTTTGTTTTCTTGTCTCCAATTCCCAAGGCTGCTTCACCCATGTCTGTCTCTGTAAATGCCCAGACACTGCACAGTTGCTTAATATGTGGGTCCTTGCTCTTCTCCAGAGTTCAATTGCAACTTTATAAACAACTGATGGACTTTTTAAAACAATTGTATGTATTTTAGTACAAGGTCTACAGGGTCTCACTGCACAGATTGCACTCGAGATCTTTCTGTTTGTAGCCTCCCAAGCACTGGGACTGCAGGCGTGTGCCACCACACCCAGTCTGTCACTATCGCAACACATCTCAGTGGTGGGGGTGGCTCTGCACACTGGGGATAAAACCTCCAGCCCTGTGTGTGCCCAAGCAGGCACTTTAGTCCACTGAGCTATCTGGGCAGCCCTCTTAGATACATGTCTTTAAACCTTTATCTTTTGTTGGATTCCAAATTTTTCTGTCACCTCCAGTTCACTGTGTCTCAAACAGAATTTGTCTTTTCTTCCAAAATGTCTTTCCTTTCCTTCCCCTCTTTTCCAACCGTCCCATCTGCAGCCATGTGTCTCCCAGGCACCTTGAACTCTACATCCTTGTTAGTGTGTGTCTGCTACTGTTTGTTTTTGAGATGCCTGAGATTTGTTCTATTTTGCTCTGACCTCAGATGAGGTCATTCTTGGTTTAGGTCCTACAATAACATCTGATATAAATTCTTCCTCTCCTCCCACTATCTTGACCCTGCCAGTAACCCGCATCATTTTAATCCAGGGCCTTCTGTCCTTGCTGGATTGCTTAACTTGTCTCTCCTGCCCGACTTGGAATAGGTCTGTAGACAGGGATACTCACTCCACCTCTCTCCAAGCATTTCCCAGCATGCTCTGCATCCTTTAAGCCAGCTTCCCCCTCCTTCCTCACGTGGACCAACCTCCTGCTGCCTTTCAATCCTTGGCTTGGGATACTGACCTCCTCTAGAGACTCAGAACTTAGAATGACACTTTTCAAGGTTCCTTACTAAATCATTCTCTTAAACAACCTGGCTCATGTTACCTTCTCCAAATAATTTTTCTACTCTCTGAACTATTATTGCTGCATTTGTAATTCACTAATGTCAATGGAAAAATCTGAATAAAACTCAGCTTACAGAGTTCATGTGATAATCAAAAGGGCAAAGAATGAGGGTGTGTCCATGGGGAAGAAGCTGACAAGCTGGGGTCCATCCGGGGAAAGGAGCCCTAGGAATCTTTGCTAAGTAGATTAGGACTCTGCTCCTCCCCTTCCATTCTCACCCCCTGGTTTACATGGGGACTTAAGTACCCTGGAAGAACAAAGGCCTCGAATCCCATCTGCTCCTGGGAATTGCACCGGTCCAGCTACTGCTGGTGGACTGAGCTGTCCTCTTAGGAGCCAGGCACAACAGAGTCCCTGGAGTGCAGATAGCTCAGGGGATGGGAGGGCTGGGGGCAGGGAGGGGCAGCATGGAGCAGCAATTCTACAGTGGTCCAGCAGCTCACACCAGGGTCTTCCTGCCTCAGCCAGGTGGCAGGGCTTGTCCTCCTAGGAAAGGACTCAGCTGTATGAAACAAGAGCCAGCTGTATATTAAGCAGGGCAGTTCTTTGGGGCTCAATAACCCTCACTGACAACCTTTCCTTCTCGGTCCCTTCCCCCTGCCTGGGCTAAAGACAGAAGAGCATTCTTCTCACTTTGCCTAAGTGGTGACAAGATCGCTGGCCTCATGGTACAGTGGCACCAATCCAGCTTCCCAACAATGAGTGCAGTGCGTTCCCACCTCCACAGGTGGCTAGAGGGACAGCAGCCAAGTCCCACCCTGACAGGGACCTCTATGTGGCCTGCCAGGACTCCAGGCTCCAGAGTGCCAGCAGGGCTGATGCTCCTCATCATGACCGCCTGGTGAGCAGACACTCGCGAGGGCTGTGGTCCCGTGCCCCGCAAGACCTCCAATGGGGCCGGCTTATTTTCTGGTTTGGAAAGGGAAGTGTAGTTTTTTTCCTCTACATAAAGCACAGACCCGGAGCACGCACCAGAAACCTGCACACTTTTGTGCTTGCTGCTGTCCTCCCGCAACCATGTAAGGAAGAGGAGGAGCTCTGTGCAAGCTGAAGAGCTAAAGTTTCTCACCAGTTCTAGCCAGGCTCCACATGGTCTGATTCTGAAAGGGGTGTTGTTCTGGTGGTCTGCGGGCTCCTGGGAAGCTAGGTCATTGTCATTCTTCACTTATTTGGAGGAAGAAAGAGCTTATGTGCTAAGAGGGCTCAGGCATGGCAACACCAGCAGGAGACTGCCCTGATTCCTTAGACTTCTTTGGGGTTCTCCCTGGTAGAAGCAACTTATGTTGAGCTCTTGCAAAGGCAGCAGTCAGGAAGGCCGGGATATTTTGTCAGTAAGTCACTCTTTAAAATCAGCTGACAGGGGCTGGGGAGATGGCTCAATGGAATAAGCCCCTGGCAAGCACAGGGGCCTGAGTTCAATCTCCAGTTCCGCCAAAACAAACAAACAAATAAATAAATAAAATCATCTGACAGTAGCCATCTCCACACTCAAGCAAACATTGTCTTCTACATGCAAGATATATCATGATCAGGGGCTGGGCGTGTAGTTCAGAGGTAGACCAGGTACCTAATCTGAGGGCTTGGGTTCAGTCCCCAGTCTGTTCTCTTTCCCTCTCCCTGCTCTGTGTGTGTGTGTGTGTGTGTGTGTGTGTGTGTGTGTGCACACGCATGCGTGAATGTATGTACATAAAATAATGAAATTGCATCAGTCATATACACACACATCCCACAAATTGCCTATACTGTAGGGCACAATCTGATGACCAAAGAGAGGAGATTTTACAGAGTGGACTTTGCTTAGGGAAATGGCTATGTTCTCAGTGTCTCTGCAAAACTGCCACTACCCCTGGGTTCCAAATGCAATAGTGCCAAGAGCTGGGACCTGCAGGAGCAAGGGACTTTGAGAAGCCCTCCTCCTGCCAGGACGCTTACTGCAGGAGCAGGCTCCTGACTGATGGGTTTGCCTCCTTCCCTCTCTTTCTTCCCCTAACACCTTCACCTGCCTTCCACTGTTCACCAAGAGAAGAGGAAGCAGACAGTCTCGCTTGGTGTGGGCACCATGGACATCCGGGCATCCAAGCCATGGTGTTCTTTAGACACTGCCCAAGTCAGGCATTCTGTTACAGCAACACAGAATGGGCCAAGTCTAAGGCCACAAATGGGGTGCAGCGGGGCCCTGCCAAGAGGCCACGTGCACACTTGGAGGGGGAGGCTGCCTCTCACTTTGCATGCATTCTCTAGGCTCTCTGTCCTTAAGGCCCAGGGTCACATAGTCACTCCAACCTCTAGTACAAGTTTCCAGACTTATAGTCGCAGCCAAGATGGAACTGTGCAGCAGGTGGTGTCTAAGTATGAATTTCCCTTTGTGTTTGTCTTTATAAGTTTAAAATATTTCCAAATTTGCAGGATCCTCTAAAACAAACCCAACAGAAAAAAAAAATAAATGGCACTATAATTTTTACTTGACAGTGTTAAATATATGAATAAAATAGAACACTGTGGTTAAAATATAAATGTTTATTTCCTTCCCTAGCACCATTTATTTCCTTTTATCTCCTCCTGCAATCAAATTTCCCTAGTGTCTGATCTCCACATCATTGTTGTTGACCCATTTGTTATATATATTCAGAGCTGTAGATAAAGATTTTTATTTTTTAAATATCTGGCAAGCACGAGGGTCTGAGTTCAATCCCTGGTTCCACCAAAACAAAAAAGTAAATAAATAAATAAATAATTAGTACATTGTGCATTGTTGTCTTCACAGTTTTTCATAGTACAAGTTGTAGATGTGATATCCTGTCTAAATACTATTAGTACAAATCTTTCTTCTCATTGCATTAAGAGAAAGTAGCTGTCTATCTATGCTATTTTGTATATGCAGATACAAATTGGTCTTTCATTTATATTCCCTTTTTTGTTTAGTTTTGTCAGAGATGGGTATTCCATTGCCATTTAAATATCATAGGTGCATGAATTCAGCTCTTGGGAGGCTGTAAACAGATGGATCACTATGAATCAGACTAGTAGTGAGACCTTGAACACTATAGACCCTTCCCTAAAAATATAGGAAAAAAAAAAACTTGAAAATCGTATGTGAATTTGCTGAATTAATGTATGATTTTCAAGTTTGTTATTCACATGTGATTTTCAAGGTTTTTTTTTTTGTTGTTTTGTTTTGTTTGTATTTTAGGGAAGGGTCTACAGGGTGTTCAGGGTCTCACTACCAGATCAGACTCATAGTGATCCCCCTGTTTACAGCCTGCCAAGAGCTGGGATTACAGGCCACCACACCCAGTCTCAATTGCTGTCTCAGGGTGCCCCGGGGGGCGGTGGGGCCATGCACAACAGGCTAGCAATGAACCCCTTGTCCCTGTGCCTGCTTGCAAGTGCTTTAATCCACTGAGCTATTTGGCTGGCTTTCAAGTACTTTTTTTAGTCTACAAATTATCTTTGAATAGTTTTGCTTTTGCTTTGTTTTGAGACGGAGTCTCACTATATAGCCTAAGCTGGACTTAAAACTTGTAGCAATCCTTCTGCTTCAGCCTCTTGAGTGCTTGGATCCTAGGCCTGTCCATGACATCTGATGCCTTTGCATATTCTTAATTTTGCCTTTCAAGAAGGCATTTTTAACTTTGATGATGTCCAGTTTCCTGCCTTTCCCTTTTGTAGGTCATGCTCTTACTGTCATCTCCAAGAAATCTTTGCCTAATACAGTTTTTAAGATTTTCTTTTGCTTGAACTTCTAGAAGTTTCATAGTTTAGCTCTTAATATCCAGATGGAAGCTCAATTTTAATATGGATATCCAATTGTATCATTTGTTGAAAAATTCTGGTTTTTTTTTTTTGTTTGTTTTGTTTTTGGTGCAATCAGGGATTGAACTCAGGCCCTTGCACTTGCCAGGAAAGCACTTATTCTACTGAGCCATCTTCCTGGCCCAAAATTCTGTTCTTAACAAGCAGCCTTTGCACTTACTGATTTCTGTGTGAGTTTCTTTCTGATACTCTCCATTCTGTTTCACTGATGTATTTGTCTCTATACCAAAGCTACATGGATTGGGTTATTGTAGCTTTTCAATAAGCCAAGTAATCTGAGTTGTCCAACTTTGTCTTTCTTTTCAATAGTTTTTATGGTATTATAGATTCTTTATATTCTCTAAATTGGCTTGTCAGCTTCTTCAAATCTCTATGAGACTTTCTTGATTTTAATTGCATAACTATAGAGTTGATGTCTAACGATATTGAGTTTTTGATCATGAGCATATGTATCTCATTTACTTAGCTCTTCTTTAGTTTCTCTCAACAGTATTTTGCAGTTTTCAATGTATAAGTCTTGCATATCTATTCTCAAATATATATATTTCCAAGTATTACATGTTCTTGACACTATTGTAAAATAATATTATTTCAAAATTGTAATTGTTCATTGCTAATAGGAAGGAATGCACCTGATTGTGAAATTATTCACCTTGCTTTAGACAACCCTAGTTTTGTATATTTTCAATATATATAAAAATGTTGTTCCCATTTTTTAAAGCATGTTAGAAGACAAAAGACATACAAAAGCAAAATGAAAACTTGGATCTGTGAGGTCCATGGCACACATAATGCTTTGTGTGTGAACTGCTCATACAGCTTGGGAGAAACAAGGAGGGAGCTTGAATGCAGTGATTGGTTTTTTTGGAATATTTAGTAAACTTTTGCCCATACTCAATCCTGTCTATAAATATATTTTATGTCTTTCCTTTTAGCCTTTATCCTAATTTACCTCCTCCTGCTCTTCAAAGTTAGCTGACTTCTTGCAAGCTTTTATTCTTCACTTCAAAAGTCACCTTAGGGGTTACATTATAGATCTTTACTTGGCCACTGTCTCCTTGGCCACTGTTCTTCTGTGTACAGTAGAAGAACCCACAGCGTTGTATTTGTGTCTTCTTCCCCCAGACTTTGTGTGTGGCTCTCATCCACACCTCCGGGGGAGCCATAGGCCTCATGAACCCAATTTTCATTTTGCTTCTGTACGTCTTTTATCTTTTAAAATGCATTTAAAAACAGGAACAATATTTGCTGTGTATCCAGTTGTACCCCATGTCTTCATGCAGGCTTAGACCTCATGCAAAGCACTTCTGTCAGTGTCTCTAGAACTGAGGATTTGTGGTGCTGAGGTCTTCTAGTGTTGTGTATTTGACAGTCTTTGTTTTTGATAAACATTTCTGCCAGCTATGTAATTGCAAAATTTAGGGTTTTTTTTTTGTTTTTTACTGGTAATTTTATTTTGTTTTTTACTTCGAAGATATTGCTTCACTGTGTCCTGGCTTCACTTCTTTCCTGGTGATTAACCCTGTAATTCTTAGTCTTTACTTTTCTGAAAGGAATGTGCCTTTTTTTCCCTTCTAGCTGCTTTGGAGATTTTTCTTTTTATTGTATTTTTTTCTCCTGTTTTTATTTTGCATTATTACATGTTTGCAGTAATAATGAATATGTGCCTTTTGGGCAGCTAGCACGTGTATGCAACACATCTCCTTTCTATTTCTCTGCCCCTTTCTCCACCTCTCCTTTCCCTTTTTTCCCATCAAATGGGTCCCCTTTTCACTTGAAAAGATCTGTCTCAGCTTTCTATAAGGAAGGAGTTTAAGCAATTTGATTATAATGTCATGAGTGTAGTTTCATTCACATTTGTGTGTGCATGAATTTGTGTGTGTGTGTGTGTGTGTGTGTGTGTGTGCGTGTGTGTGTGTAGTTGGGGCTTACCTGAAATTGCAGAATTATAATTTTCAAATTTAGAAGGAAAAATTTTATATTTAAAAATATATATTCTTTACTTACTTGATTCTAATAACATGTTAGGCCATTTCACAACTCCTTAATGATTTTCTTTATTCTTTTTTAGTCTCTCTCTCTCTTTCTCATTTTCATTTGTTCCACTTGCTGTATCTTTAAAGCACTAATATTTTATATTTCATTGTTTAGTAGACATGGAGAGGTCAATATACACAACCATGGAGAGCCCAGAGAGAGGAGCTAGAAGTGGTTTAATGTGCTTACATCTTAATGTTTAAGAAAAAAGTGCAGAGCAAGGGAGCAACAGCAGGATGACCAGGGAGAGAAAGCCTCAAGTCTGCAAGGATATAAGAAGTTGGCATGCAGCTTGGCACACCTGACTTTCATGCACATATGAGTAAGCAGGGATCTTATTTTAATGTTGATTCTGATCTGGAAGATCTGGAGTGGGGCTCAATATTTTGCATTTTCTAAGCATGGTACAGAAAATGCGTACATAACATACCTCTTACCTATTTTTTGCTGGTCTATGAGCATAATTTGAGAGAGAAGGCACCAATATGGAAGAGTGGTAAACAGCACAGAAAGAGCTTCTCTGAGAGTTGCTCTCCAGATTGGAATATAGCAACTTGATGAGGACGAGAAGAAAAGCAGGTGCCCTGGACCCAGAAAGGATCTGAAGTAAGAGTTGAAACTCATGGAGTGTGAAGAGAAAAACTTCATCAAATAAGGAGGTAGCCACTGGTGCCTTCTCCTTTACATGGGACTCACTGCACAAGAAGAATAATTCAACCTGGGGACACACAGTGACTGCTGGTGATCACAGAGACCTTCCATGGAGAGACGCAGCAATGGAAGGGAGTAGTGGGTGTGAAGGACTGCATTTGCTGGTGATGAGTGCTGAGGACTAATTCATCCCACAAGAGAGAGTGATTGGCTGGGAGACATCTTGGACAGCAGTCTGCTGAGGTCCAAATCCAAAGCAATGGCTGGCTCCATCTATCAGCTCCCTGCAGGGCTGAGGCCCTTGGCAGGTGAACTGATGGCTGCAAACTGAACGACTGTGGTCTTGGTCAGGAGATGCAGGCTTTCTGAGACTGCCCACTATCCTGCAAAAAAGCTCCTGCTGGCTTCTTGGGATAGATCAATACAAATCACGACTTTGTCTCCACATGTTGTCTACCAGTGACCATAGAGACAACCTGGAAATGGACTTTTTTCCTCTTGTTTGTTTCTATTGTTCTGGTTTTGTTTTTGACTTTTTTCTCCTTCATTGTTTGGTCTTGTTTTTCTCTAAGTGCAGCTATGGTTTCTAGCCTCTTTATTTTTGTGGTTCTGTTCTGTTATTCTTATCTTTTCATTCTCTCTTTCCCTCCTATGTGCTGCAGCAGGTTCCCAAGGTTAGCATGATCTCCTTTTGTCCTTCAGTCTTACTTCTAATCTCAATCTCTTCTTCTGCCTATTTTTTCTTAACCTCTTTTAAGTTTTAATCCCCAAGACCTGTTAGGTCTATTAGGACTTACATGTTGCATATAATTTTCTGGTTTGTTTTAGATTTTTTATATAAATTCAAATTAGTCCATATGGCTAATGATGGCAAATTAATGGTTACTTCAGTTTGTCATTGTCTGGGCTGTGATTGATGCTACTGTTAGTGCTGGTGGTACCACTTTAGCCAAATGCGCCATGATTGGTCTAAACAGCTATTCTATCTGATATTTCAACACCGATAGTGATGAAGGCTAACAGAAAATATGGTGACATAGTGCCAAAGAACCAGGGGTTGGGCCAAATGAGCAGCAACTTCTTATTCCCAACAATTTGAAGACGTACTATCTTGTAACAGACTCCAAACCCAAAAACAAGCTACCATTGGAAGATACCTTAGAAAAGTGGTCATTCCCTGAGGGTTCTAAATAAAAGCAATATGGCAGCCCACCATAGTCAATTTACAAGCATCATCCAGGGAAAAAAAAAGAACAAAAAAAAAAAAAAAAAGAGAGAAGATACTTAGATAAGATGCAACACCAGAAACCTAGTTCACCAAAGGCAAACCTAGGGTAAATGAGGGGACAATCCAAAAGTCACCTACCTGGCCTCTCTGAAGTAGTAACAACAAAGCAATTGAATGAGGTGCTAGGAAAAACCACATCAGAAAAAATTCCTCAGATAACTGTAAAGATGGTGTCCATGGTAAACAAATAAACAAACAACAACAAAAAAAAACATGCTTAGTTACTTCAAAGAAAATACAGACAAAGAAATAGAGGAGGTTAAGAAAATTCTAGAAGCCCTTTTGGGCTACATCATAAGATCCTGTCTCAAAAAAAAAAAAAAAAGAAAAGAAAAGAAAAAGAAAATTCTAGAAGCCATGAATGCTCAGAATAGGAAAGGAGTAGAATCCATAAGACAGATTCAAGCAGATATCCAGGAGAATAGGAATTCTGTTGAAACTACCCACAGCAAATTAAGCCAATATGAGGATGAGATCCCAGATAAGGTGGGCAGGCTTGTAGTTAGAGATTGTGAATAGAAAGATTTCTTAAAAATAGCATGGCACGGCCAGGGAGATGGCTCAGCAGCATAAGCACCTACCTGGCAAGCTCAAGGCCTTGAGTTTGATTTCCAGTAGAAAAAAAGGGGGTGGGGGGTTGGGGAGATCACCCTGTGGAATAAGTGCTTGCCTGGCAAGTGCAAGGTCCTGAGTGTGATCTCTGATGCAACAACAACAAAAAAAAATAGTAGTAATAATAAAATAAGATAAAAGCAAGTGACCATAAGAAATCAATACATCAACTGTTAGATGAAGTAAAGAAGAATAACATTACACTGAATGGAGTCAGTGAAAAAGCAGGAGATAGGACAAATTATATTAAAAAAATTATTCACAGGCATCATGGCAGGAATTTCCCTGGTATTGGAAAAAAAAATTGACATACAGATAAGTAATTTGACATATGGTTTAGTGAACCTATAGAACTTCAGTTAACCACAATAAAAAATTTATAGCCAAGTATATCATAATCAAGATTCCAGAAATTAAACACAAGAACAGAACCTTGGGGTTGGGAGATGGCTCAATAGAATAAGCACTTCCCTAGCAAGCCCAAAGTTCTGAGTTCAATCCCCAGTTGTGGAGAAAAAAAAAAAGAACCTTAAAACCTGTCAGGAAAAATAAACAAATCACCTATAGAGGAGAGTCTGTCAGAATCACAGCTGACTTCTCAGCACAAACCCTGAACTCAAGGAGAGTTTGGTGTGAAGTATTTCAAGTTCTAAAGGAAAACATCATTCATCTGATAGACCTCCCAGAACTATCTTTCAAAGCTAATGGAGGAATAAGATACTTCCATGACAAAGAACAGCTGAGAAATTTATGACCACCAAATCAGTACTTTAAAAATTTTAAAAGACATTCTAGAAAGAGATAACAAGGACTACAACTCCATGAACTCCAGCAGAAGAAATACACCAGGCAAGACAAACTATTAAAGAGAAAGAAGGAAAAAGGAGGGGGGAGCCCCCAATAGGAAAATAACATGACAAGGGTAAGTCAATACATGTCAGTCATAACCATCAATGTTAACGGTTTCAATTTACCAATCAAAAGATACATACTGGCAGAATGGATCAAGAAGCAATATCCAACAATAAGCTGCATATAGGAAGCACATTTAATTCAAAAGGAAATTCATAGGCTGTCAGTAAAAGGATGTGAAACAATACTTCAGGTGACAGAAACCATGAAACAAAGCAGGGGTAGGAAGCTATTCTATTTGCAAAGTGAATTTCAAGCCGAGACTCATTAAGAGAGATATGGAAGGTTACTACATCCTTGTGAAGGGAACTACCCAAGAAGAGGAGATCAGAACCATAAATACATGTGCAACAGATACCAGGGCACCCAACTGTATAAAACAAATACTAATAGGCATGAAACATCAAATAAGCACTAACGCAATTGTACCGGGGGATCTCAGTGCTCTAGTATCACAAAAAGACATATCAGCTATACAGAAGATCAACAGTGAACTATTAAAACAGAACCAAACATTTGAACAAGTTGATTTGGTAGATGTCCATAGAATGTTCCACCACACAACTTAAGAATACACATTCTTCTCAGCTTCACATAGGATGTTTTCCAAAATAGAATACATACTAGCTCATAGAACAGGCTTAAATACAAAGGAACTGAAATTATCCCATGCATATTATCAGCCTATAGTGCAATAAAATGGGAAATCAGTGGCAAAAGAAACCGCAAGAATTTCATAAATACCTGGAAATTAAACAGCACCCTCCTGAACAACCAATGGATCACAGGTAAAATTAAAGAAGAAATGAGACAGTTTCTATAATTAAACAATAATGACAATACAAGATACTGGAAATTATGGGACACAATGAAAGCAGTTCTAAGAGGAAATCTTGCAGCAGTGAATGCCCACCCATATCAGGAAGACAGAGCAAACAAATAAACAACTTAATGGAGAACCTCAAACTTCTAGAAAAAGAAGACCATTCTAAACCAAAAGCTTGTGTAAGTAATGAAATTATAAATATCAGAGAAATAAGTAATGCACTGAGGCTAAACACATAATACAAAGAATCCATGAATTGAAGAGTTGGTTCTTTGAATGATTAAATGAAACTGCCAAAACTTTATACAATCTTATCAAAAAGGGAAATAAAAGACTCAAATATACACAATTAGGAATAGAAAGGGTGAAATCATGAAGGACCCTATAGAAATCCAGAACACCATCTATATCTACTTTAAAAATTTGCATCCAAGGAAGTTCAAAGTGCAGAAGAAAGGGGCAGATTCCTAGATGTATATGAATTACCACAGCTGAATCAAGAATATATAAAAAATTCTGAATAAACCAATATCAGTAAATGAAATCTAGGTTAGGGAGATAGCTCAGTTGTCTAAGCTATCTGCCTAGCAAGCATAGACCCAGGTTCAATCCCCTGTACCACATGCCATGCTGGACTTGGAACCTCAGGTGCACTGTACTGGCTACAGAAACTGTGTATGGTGGGTGGCACATAGCAGTAATCCCAGCAATGGGGAGGCTGAGACAGGAAGATCACTATGAGTCCAAGCTTCATAGCAAGACCCTGTACCAAATAAATACAAGATTTAAAGATAAATAAAATCAAAGATGTAATTTAAAACCTACCAACAAAGAAAAACCTAGGCCATCATGAGTTCACTGCTGAATGCTACTAGAAATTCAAAGAGGATCTAATGCCACTACTTGTCAAACTTTTTAATGAAATTAAAAGGGATGCAATAATCTCAAATTCATTCTTAGAAGCAAGCACTACCATGATACCAAAACTAGAGAAGGACCCAAATAAGAAAGAGAATTATAGGCCAATTTCCCCAATGAACATAGACTTAAAAATCTACAATAAGATACTGGCAAACAGAATGTGGCAAATCATCAAGAAGATTATATACCATAGCCAAGTGGGATTCATCTGAGCGATGCAGGGTTAGTTCAACAAGAATAAATCAATACATGTATACACCTATTAAAGGACAAAAATCATATGATTACCTGAATAGATGTGGGAAAAGCTTTAGACAAAGTTAAGCCACTATTCATGATAAAAATCTTACAGAAAATTATAATACATGGTTTTTATATCCATCTGATAAAAGCTTCCTAAGACAAACTAACAGATAACGTCATACTAAATGGACAAAAATTGAAAGCTTTGCTCTAAAATCAGGAGCAAGACAAGGATGTCCATTGTCTCCACTCTTATTTAACATTGTTCTGGAAAATTTAGCTACAGCAATTACACAGATGTAAGAAATAAAAAGAATATTGATAAGAAAGTAAGAAGTTAAATTGTCATTATTTGCAGATGACATGATATTCTACATAGAAGACTCCAAAAGTACATTAACAAAATACTAGGTTTAATAAGCAAATTCAGTAGCACAGCTAAATACAGTGTCAACAGATAAAAATCATAGCCTTTCTGTACCTGAATAACAAATTCACTGAGAGAAAAATTAGAGGAACAACACCTTTCACAATAGCATCCAAAAAGAAGTGAAATACCTAGGAATCAGTCTAACAAATAATGTAAAAGACTTCTAGATTGAGAACTACAAGGGCTGGGAGATGGCTCAGTGGAATAGTGCTTTCCTCGCAAGTGCAAGGGCCCTAGTCCAATCCCTGGTTCCGCAAAATAAAAAGAAAAGAAAGAAAACTACAGTATTCTAGAAAAGGATATTGAAGCAGATATCAGAAAATGGAAAGATATCCCTTACTCTTGGGTAGGAAGAATCAACATAGTGAAATAGCTATACTTCCAAAACTGCTTTACAAATTTAATGATATTATGATCAAAATTCCAACAGTGTCTCTCACAGAGTGAGAGAAAACAGTTTTAAAACTCATTTGTAACCAGAAGTGACCTAGAATAGCAAGGCAATTCTGGACAACAAAAGCAAGGAATGGGCCATCACAATGTCTGACTTAAAATTATACTATAAGGCTACTGTGATAAAAACAGCATGATATGATGGGCCAGCCAGCTAGCTCAGCAGACTAATGTGCCTGCTTAGGCAGGCACAGGGACCGGGGTCCCCAGCCTGCCATGGCAGTCCCATCCCTGAGGTGCACTGAGACAGTGACTGAGGCTGGGCATGGTTGTGCACGCCTGTAATCCCAGCACTCGGTGGGCTGAAAAAAGGAGGATCACTACAAGTCTGATCTGTGCAGGAAGACCCTGTAGAGCCTGTACTAAATACATAAAAAATGAAAAACCACAGCATGGTACTGGCAAAAACAAAACACAAAAATAAAACCAAGAAACATACTTGAAGATTGATAGAACTGATCAGAAGATGAAGAAGCAACTCCAGACACACTCAGCCACCTTATCTTCGATAAAGATCCCAAACACATTCCCTGGAAGAAAGATAAGTCTCTTTAATAAATTATTAAAGAGAAAAATTGTATTGGAAAAATTGTGTCCACATATGCTGAAATTAAAAATTGGACCCATATCTTTCACCATTCACTAAACAAAAATTCAGATGGATCAAAGATCTAAATATTAAAACAGAAACATTAAATCTGCTGGGAGATCGAATAGGTAAAAGTCTTGAAGACATTTGTAGGCAAAGACTGTATAAAACCTTAGCTGCACAGAATGGTCAACTACTGGGATCTTATCTCATTGGAAAGCTTTTGCAAAGCAAGAGAAACCACCAACAAAGTGAAAGGACAACTGACAATGTGAGAAAAAATGTTTACCAGCTGTTCTTCAGGCAAAGGGTTACTGTCAAGAACGTATGAAGAACTCAAAAAAGACAAAAGAAAATCAGACCTTCCAAAGATCCAATCCACAAATGAGTATCTGAGATCAATACACACTTTTCAGATAAATATAAACAAATAAAGCAAATAAATATATGAAAAAATACTCACCATCACATTTGAGAGATACAAATTAAAACAACAATCTCACCCTGGAAAGAATGGCTGTTATTGGGGGGCCAGGGAGATGGCTCAGTAGAATAAGTACTTCTCTGGCAAGTGCAAGAGCCTGAGTTCAATCCCCAGTTCCATCAAAAAAGAAAAAAGAAAATGTTGGGGGGCTGGAGAGAAAGGCTATTATTAAAGCCATGAACTCCTAACAAATGCTGGAGGTGCTGTGGGGCAAAAGGAATCCTTCTCCAACGTTGGTGGAAGTGTAGAATTATGCAATCACTGTGGAAATCAGTGTGGAGATTCCTTAAGAAGCTAAGATTAGAGGCCCCATTTGACCCAGCTGTTCCTGTTCTAGGTATCTTCCCAGAGGAATTAAAAACATTACACCACAGCTCAAATGCCCATCAACCAAGGAATGAATATAAAAGATGTGGTCTTTTTATACACTAGAGTATTGCTTAGCCATAAAGAAGGATAAATTGCAGACTTTTATAGGTAAATGGTTGCAACTCAAGATCATACCCATAAGTGAAGTAAAACAGCAAAGTAAAGTAAAAGTAATTTCTTAACGTGAAACAAATCTAATTTCTCTTAGTTCCTTAAGAAGAAAGGTTTAAGCCGGGTGTAGTGGTACATGCCTGTAATCCCAGCACTCGGGAGGCTGAGGCAGGAGGATTGTTGTGAGTTAGAGACCAGCCTGAGCTACAAAGTGAGCTTAAGGCCAGCCTGAACTGCATAGTGAGACCCTGTCTCAAAAAAAGACAAAAAAAAAAAAAAAAAAAAAAAAGAAATGTTTAAGGGCTGGCCAAAAAGCTCAGAAGATTAAAGCACCTGCAAGCAGGCACAGAGACCAGGGATTCAATCCCCAGACCCTTCAGTGCTGGCCCCACCCCTGGAGCATGCTGAGACAGCAATTGAGACTGGGTGTGGTAGTGCACACCTGTAATCCAGTTCTTGAGAGGCTGTAAACAGGCTGATCATTATAAGTCCAATAGAGTAGTTGAGACCCTGAACACCATGTAGACCCTTCCCTAAAATGCAAAAGAAAAAAAAAGTTTTTTTCCTAATATTCTGTGAAACTAATTTAAAGATAACAATATACACTATATTATCCATTTTTACCCTCCTATTATCTTGTTTTTAAATTTTGTTTTATTCTCTGTAAGATACAAATAAATATGAGGCTAATTTGAGCAGCAAGGCCTTGAGGTGGTCTACCATGTAATCAGGCCAGCTCACTGGTGACTACCAGTGTGAAGTGGCCACACAGAGGTGCCAGGAAAGCCACTCCAGGCCCTCTGCTATCTAAATATCAGCAAGCGACCCCAGCAGATGCAGAGTAGAAAACCTTCCCAGATGAGACTTTTCTGAATTCATGACTCACAAGAGGGTGAGATGAAATAAAATGGGGTTGTGTCAAGCTAGGAAGTGTTGCTCTGTTATGCTTTGTTGTATAGTAACAGGGAATCGACCAGAATTTGGCCCAAGACACATTAACTACAGATAGAAATCAATTAGAGTTTAAAGATATTGATTCCCAAACTCTATCTCCAAAGATTCTGATTCAATTGTTCTGAAGTGAGACTTGGGCATTGCTTGTTTTAAAAGCTCCCAAGACATAGCTCACAACAGACTCTATAGAGTCTGATGTGCAGCCCAGGTTGGAGGTCTGTACAAAGAACAATGAAGAACAGAGTTGATACTGTGCATAAGGCAGCCGTTATCAGATCTGGCAAGGACAGCACTAAGGGACTGAAAGCGGGTGTTAGAGAATTCAACAAAAAGTGGGTATAGAAATCCAGGTGAGGAATGCTGGGGATCTGACCTTGGACTGACACTGGAGCTGGGAGGGGACAGGATGAGTGAGAGGGATTTGGCAGAAAGAAAAGAGCAGTTTCAGAGAGGAAATGTGGGAGATTAGTGAAAAGCAGGAACCCGGTAGCGAGGTAGGACTGCAGCTCGGAGCTGGGTGGATGATGCTGTCACAGCAGCTGGGGAGACGGGGACAGAGGCAAGGGCATCCCCGGCCGTTGTCAGCGGGCAGGATTTTGGATTCCACATGCAGCTGCCTGACAGACAGTTATAACTTTGAAATTCAAGGAAAAGGCATTTATTTGAGTGACATCATCTTTTGGATAGTAGTCTAAGCACAGGGCATGAATGTGGGCTGTAGGACTGGCTCCTAGCCTGTTGATCAAGAAATGCCAGAAGTTGGAACCCTGGGAACACTGACCTTAGTAAAGGTCAGGTCTGAGGCAGAAACTAATCAAAGACCAGGGTGAGTCACGCTTGGCTTCACCTTATTTGGGGAGGGAACAAGGGATACTTATTTGGATTGTCCAGTTGAAGCCACTGTCTCCTCCTTCTACAGTCTGCCTGTTCTAGGGAAGTGAAAAGCTCAGTATTGGCTCGTGTTCTGGATGCATATGTGGCACAGAGGCTTCTGTCCTGCAGGGTGTCTGCTGGCAATGTGGGTCATTCTCTCCTCGGAGGAGGGCAGCTTCCTGACAGACTTGGAAGCAGAGGAGGCACCCTGGCTTCCAGGCCCAGCCCTGCACTACCTCCTAACATCTATGCTGCATTCCCTGGGATCCTAGAATGTTAGAGTATACTACTTCTTGCTACACCTCTGAGTCCATACCCTTCAAATTAAATCATTAAAATCTTCTAGGAAAGGCATAGTGACATAGGCCTGTAATTCCAGCACTCTAGGAGGCTGAGATTAGGGGATGAAAAATTCAAGTTTGGGCAATATAGTTTGGGCAATATAGCAATGCAGGCTAACCCTGACTCAACATTTTAAAACTTTTTAAAAATATGCTGGAAATGTAGCTTAGAGCAGAGGCTCCAGGTTCAATTTGTAGTTACTGGGGGTGGGGGGGGGGTGAAACATCATAACTTGTTTTAACAATGGATGCATGGTTCTGTGTCCAGATATCCAGATTTAGTAGACCTAAGTTGTTGTACTGTCCATCTTCCACTGCCAAAAACAGACTGTAGGTGGCTGGATACGTATGGAGAAGAGATTCACTGAGCTCTCACCTGCAGAGACTCAAGGGCCTGGTGCTCCCATCCGCTTAGCTCAGTGAGGACTCGCATGCTGTTGGCATCACCCTGGCACCTGTGACAGAGACTGCACAGCAAGCAAGCAGGCAGAGAGGTGGGAGGCCAGTTTTGCTCATTAGTAATAGCCTTCCTTGTAGTAACAGCCTCTCCTGTGGGTCCCACAAGAGAACCGCATCAATCCCTTCTAGCCACCTCTTTTATCTTGCATGGGTCTGCCCTTCTTACACCTTCCACTATGACCAGGTGTTACTATGCTGAGGGCCACACTCCCAGCATGCACTTGTTTAAATAATATTTTTTTTTATGATTTTTTAAAAAGTTATGTATGTCTTGCTATGCAGCTTGGGCTCATAGTGATCCTCCTAAGTGCCTCCCAGCATTGGGATTACAGGCATGTGCCACCATGCCCAGTTTTGGTGGCTGGCACAGTATCAAACCCTGGTCCTTGTGCTTGCCAGGCGGGCACTTAGACCACTGAGCTATCTCCCCAGCTCCTGGGAGTTGTGTTTTTGAAACATTCCAGGTGATTGTAAAACACACCCAGGCTTGAAGTACTGACTTTTCCTACATGTGTGTGATCTTGGATATTTTTATCCATACCACAAAACCTTGCTTAGCTGTTAGATCTCCACTGTGCCTATTGTTAAGTTCGGTGAGTGGCTATCTGTTTTTCAGAGAGGAAACGGGGAATTACTTACTCATTCACATTTATATACCCATAGATAGCTCCCTTGCACCAGCTAGATGCACAAGTAAACATTACAGAGCAAATATTATTGATCAGAGACTTCTCCATAAACATTTCCTTACATGCTTTTTATTTGTAAACTATTCATTGATAAGTCAAATTTGGATTTGATCTGGATTTAGAGTGCAAAGGAGATGAATGAGGAGTTGAATCATTTTTAAATGCCAACAGCATCTAATCATACTAACATCCTTCAAGTCAATTTTCTGATAAAATGCCCCAATTACCTCTTAATTGCTCAGGAATAGAAGCAACTGGCTCATTTATCTTACAAATTCCAAATTGGAAGCCTCAAATGGGCAAAAATAATTCTAGCTCCACAGTTACCTAAATGCCAGGCTAAACCTGGCCACTGTCACTGTAAAATACAACCTCCAGCTTTGTAACTTTGGTAGATAGCACCAAAGAGACTCGACACGAATAGAATATTGGGGGAGAGCAGACAGCAGCAGACAGCTCAAATGGAGCAGAGCAAACCCACAAGGATCTGCATTTTCTGAGACAAATACTTCACATGACTCTTTAATTAAAGTCATTAGTGATAATTAACCTCAAGGGGAAGATGACTCATCCAATTGGTAAAAATACACTTGGTTTTGTTTTAGTCTATTGTGTTCTAAGGTTACAGATGGACTGGCTTTCCTTTTCACGTTTCCACTCACCTGGCAAGCAAGAAGACCTAAATGTGTACTATTTCTACTGTCTTATCAATTATTATTATATTCTCTTTAAACTAACTTTTTTAAAAAGTAAAGAAAAAGACAAGAAAAAACTATGGTTTCTTGAAAGCAAGCGTTAATATTCAATTATTTCCCAAATCTTGCACAACTGTATCTGTTAATCTGAACAATGGATTTGATGATAAAAATATCATACAACAACCAGTGTTGATTAGCTATTTTTTAAAAAATTAAAGTTTTTTAAAGAGTAAAAACTCAAATTAAAACATTACAAATGATACAGAATTTCAATTAACAAAGTAATATGAATTTCACAGTATTTGTTGTAATACATAGCGTTGTCTTCCAACCAGTTACTCATACCACTGGATATATGCATATAAAATTGGAAGAAGAAAGGTATAAGGAAATGAGAAGAGAAAAAGTACAAACGATTGAAAAAAGGAGAGAAACAAAATAAAGCATTAACTGCTTCTTTCCACAGTCCACCAAAAATGCACAGTACAGTTGTCCAAACCACCCTGCTTATATGCATAGATAAATTTCTTTCCCCCACTCCCTCTTCTATCCTAATTATCTATTCTTGTTTTGAAAATCTGCAACCTATATATTGTTATTTGTTACTCCATTTCTGTCTTCGCTTCTATTTGTGTTTGCTTTTGTTTTTACTCTTTGAAATAAAATTAAATTAAAAGAAAAAAAAAAAGAAGACCAATTACTCTGAGTGATGTCTATGAAGTATCGAAAGATACAGAGCAAAAATCTGACTTTATATATAAGCCCATATAAGCTTGCTTCTTTCCTGTGGGGGACAAGGAAAGTTGATTGCTGGGTGGACTTGAACATCACGTGACCTGTGATAAACCATGCAAGCTTTACTCACTCTATTGCTTTGCTCACAAAAATCAGCCTAGAGGCTCAAATTTATTACTCACTTACATGCATGGATCCATTAATGCACATCCTTCACTCCTGAGTTTTCACCGGATTTCAAACAAATGAACTGAACGATGGTGTCGAAAGGGAGTAGAAAGTCTTGTATTTTCTATCTAGACTTGATGGTGGGGAAGAAAATCCCTGAGTTCCATCATCCACATAATTACCAGATTGACACCCCCCTCGCTTGCCCAGGGGGAACTAAGACAAACAGATGAGTGGTACATATGCTTTTCTTTTGATCCTAGAGGAAAACACATCACAAGGATTGGGAACCTGTTTCTTAGAGCTGTAAAAGTTTTGATAAAGGAATATCCACAGATATTCAAGTAGGTAAATTGAACTGTGGGTGGAGCTCAGTGGTATGATCTTATCTAGTTCCTATTAGGCCCTCTTTTTAATCCCAGTGCCTCTGTGTGTGTGTGTGTGTGTGTGTGTGTGTGTGTGTGTGTGTGTGTGTGTGTGTTGGGGGGATATTAACTCACAGGACCTTGTTTAGCACTGAAATTAGTGTGCATTAGAAGGATCCATGTCATTTGCCTCATTAACAATACGTAAATCCAGTCATATGAATTTTTGAGCCCATGTGGTGTGCACTGGTATTCAGCTGGCCTCTAGGAACAGTGGGGGGAGGGAGTTCTGGACCTTTCCCTATTGGATCATTTTGTCAGGATTTTTTTTTTTCCTTTGGCGGAACCAGGGATTGAACTCAGGCCCTTGTGCTTGCCAGGGCAGCACTTATTCCACTGAGCCATTTCCCCAACCTTACTGGATCATTCTGGAGAGACATCCAGGCTCGGGTTCACCTGTGGCACTCAATGGGACCTCTGTGGCAACTTCATCCTTGTTCTTCTTTTTCTTCTGCCCAGCCTTGTGCTTCCACTCCTCAGGCTTCCTTTCGTGTTTCTCCTTTATACCAGGCAGGTGCCAAGCCACCTCAGGGCGGGTCTTCTGTCCACAGTAAAACCTCTCATCTATACCCAGAACTGTGCTCATTCAGTTTAGTTCAGCATTTCTGACTCAAGTTGACACAGTCCATAAGCTATCACCATCAGTTTAGTTCTATCTGTGACTTATTGTAGAAATTTATTTTTATTAGTATATATCTCTTGCCTAGGTTATTGTCATTTTACTCTCATTATTAAGGTTGTATAAATTAACACTAAAATACCATTCATGAAGTCAATATCTATGTATGGCTAAGACCTTTGAACCCCTTTTCTTCCCCACATGCTCTCTGTGTATAAATGTGTCGTTCAACTATGGGATCATATGACAGAGCAATAGCAGTGAAGTAGCTCCCTTGCCTTAATATTTCTTCTTGCTCTTTGTTCCAAAATGGTAGCTGACATTACTTTTTACACAAGTCATTTTCTATATCAAAGAGCTTCCAGTCCTCGACTTTGCTGACTGGGAAAATGTTTTTCTCCATGATTAATTATACTTCACAAATATTTAGAAAGATACATTTAAGGTGGTAAAATGAGTTTTCGCAATGCTTATTGTGTCATGGCTCATATCTAGAGCATGCCTAGAGCACAAGTGTGTGGTTGCCAGATTAGTGCACTAATCCTTATCATTACCTACACCCGCACCTTCCCTTCCTGAGGGAGGGAACAGAGGGACGAGTGTCCCTCTAAGCAGCTCCTCCTGAAAAGAAGAGCTGCCCTGTCCTGTCATAAAGGACAGAACCATCCCATATAGACCCCAGAGAGAGATTGGGTAGGGCTTCTTTCTGTACTGGTTTTCTCAGGATGCTATGTAACAAAACAATCCAAAAGAGTGGCTTGTACAACAGAACTGTGTTGTCTCACGGTGCCAGGGCTGAAGTCTGGCATTATGGGGTTGAGACATGGCTAATTCCAAAGGCCACAAAGGAAGGGCCTGTTCCCTGCCTTTTTCATTTGTTTGTAGGTGACCCCTCCATCTCTGTGCTGTCACCCTTCTGCACGTGTCCATGTCCAAATGTCCTCTCTTCTCTGCAGACACCATTCATCCTGAGTTAGGGTCTGCCATTAATAAACTTCTTTTAACCTGAGTAACCTCATAAAGACCCCATCTCTAAATAAGTTCACATTACCTATAGCTTCTTTCCTGAGTCAGGTATCCCAAGAAAAGCCAGTAGCTGGGCAGCAGAGAGTAGACGCCACGGCATGTTCTTCTGGAAAGCACCACACATGCCAGGGAGCCCAGTATTGCTCCTCTGATTGCCGTGCACTCTCAGGAAAACTCCTGGGAAAGGGACCCTCAGCTCCGCATGTGCTTTGGGATCCAACCCCACACAAAGAGTCTCCATCTGGAAGGCCAGGAGTGGGCTTGTCTGCACATATTCCCCAGCAGGACTGTTCAGCCAGCCAGAACTCCCATCTCCAAATATTTACAAAGTACAATTTATCAGAATCAAAGAGCTCCTGCTCCACAATATCAGGCATATGGCAGCAGATTGAAATAGAAGATAAATCATGCAGAGGGACTCCAGTTGGACTTAATATTAATAATTATTTTTAATCAGATGGAAAATTCCCTGGGTGATACCCTACCATCTGATATTGGAAAATAATTTTGTCAGTTTTTGTCTGATGTTGTTTCTATAAATAATCTAGCACTTTTTGGAATGTAACATCTTATCTTTCCTTTTTCCCTGTCTCATTCTTTCTGTATACAGTAGTATCCTATCACTTCTCTGAATTCTGGCTTTTGATTACAGGATACTTAAAAAAATTGTATATAACATTTGGGGCATAGCAAAGTCTCTTACACAGAGTTTTTTTTTTTTTTAAATGTTTTTAGTACAGGGTCTACAGGGTATCACTGTACAGATCAGACTTGTAGGGATCCTCCTATTTTCAGCCTCCCAAGCACCAGGATTACACGTGTGCACCACCATGCCTAGTCTCTGGTGCCATCTCAGTGTGCCCCAGGGGCAGAGCCAGAATGGCACTGTTACACAGAGTTTTGACATATTTCTTAGTTCTCTGTGCCTGTTTCCAAGAAGGAAGATACAACAAAATATAATAAATCACATATGAGCAGGCCCAACAAGGTGTTGTTTATTTGGTGCTGCATGTTAGTGCCTGAGGCAGGGAATAGGTTAGATGTGTTTTGGGGTAATAATGACCCCATTGGGTACCCCTTGGCAAAGTCACACCCACACTCACATCTCCTGAAAGCAAAGAAGCCTTTTCAAGTCAACTGTGATATGGAATTTTTTTAAATAACTGGTAATTTAAAAATAACTGGTAATTTAAAAATAACTGGCTGTTTGACTGAATTTACTTATAAGTTTAAGAAGTGGGAGATACAGCTTTAAAAATTTCTATCTCTGAGCACTGTGAAGAGGAGATTTGTGCATGTAAGATTTTGGGATCACTAAGGAGAGTCACGTGGAGAGAAAACTTTCTCTCAGGCTTCCACAGAGAGCAAATTGGTCAAGCAATGGCCGTGACTCATCCACACAGCTGACACTGACAAGGGATCTATAGAATGAGGTACAGGGTTACAGGGTAAATCCTGAGAGTACCTGACTGACCTTATCTGATACGAAAGTTGCATTTTTTGTTGTATAGGTCTTGCTTTATCTTGGTCTTAACCATCCAGCAGAAAAGCATAAAAAGGAGGTATATAACATAAAGCCATATTAACACACTGAGCTGTGAATGGCTCAAGTCAACAATTTCTTGAGATAACCCACCACTACTGTGGGCTGCTGAACTGTGTTGGATTGTTTTGCTGAATTCATGCACCTATCGTATTGTATTGTTATGGTTTGTGTCTAGTTGTTCCCCCAAAGCCTCATGCAGTCATGGGGTGTGGACTTTAGAGTCTGTAATTATGTGTGATCCAAGGCTGGGATTATGGGTCTTAGTAATGCTGGGATTATGGATGTGAGTACTACTCTCCACCCTGGAGTGGACAGCCTGAATGTAATGTAGGAGAGACGGACTTTCGCTCTCTGTGGCACTGTTGTTGTTTCGCCACCATGAACTGCTGCCCTCTGCCATGTGCCCCTCTGCCTTGGAGCCAGCCGAGTATAGCCTGAAACCTACAGTGACTGTGAGCTAAATAAACCTTTCTTTCCTTCATTTTGGGTGTTGGGTGTTTGTCCCAGCAACGAGAGAAGAGTAACTAAGACAAGTCTTTGGATGCCAGTGGAATACCCATCTCTGACAGGACTAAACACAAAAAAGGATACAAAGGAAGGACCATTTTGTATTTGTATATACAGAATAGTTAGGATAGATACACAGCTACTTTTGCTTAACTCAATGAGAAGATTTGTACTAATAGTGTTTGGATAGGATATCCTGTTTGCTTCTTGTTTTATGGATAGCCACTAAGAAGATAACAATGTACAATGTATTGATTAAAAAATAAATAAATAATTTTTTTTTAAAAGATTTTGGGATCAGCAGGTAAGGGGAAAGCCTCCCACGCCTCCCATTAAGCCTGCCGTCCATCCGGTGGGCTGGTGAGCCTGCGCCCTGCAGGGAGTTTCACCTCTGGCTTTGTGTCATGCTGACAGGGGCACCAGAAATTATCAGTACAATCATCTCAGCCATCCTGTGTATGAAAATAGCAGTTAATGTTTAGAATTTTTCACATTGAATAACTGTATGCTGATATCTGTGATCTCAGCAATGACAATGAGGACAGTAATATGCAATACAAAGCCCATGGTTGAATGCTTCTCATCTTGGTCTTCTAGATGTGTACAGTTTCTAGTGCCTTATCAATTATTATACTTTCTTTAAAATAAAATTTTTAAAAATGTATTTAGTACGGGGTCTACAGGGTCTCCCTGCACAGACTGGACTTGCAGTGACCCTTCCAGTTCAGCCTCCCAGGCGCTGGGATTACAGGTGCGCACCATCATGCCCAGTCTCCATCACTGTCTCATTGCATCTGCCTAAGCAGATGCTTTAATCCATTGAGCTACCTGGATGGTCCTAAATTTTTAAAAAAGATGGAAAAAATTAAGATTTTTTGAAAGCAAGCATTAATATTCAGTTATTTGTCCAATCTTGAATAACTATATCTATTAATCTGAGCTACAGATTTGACAATAAAAGATAATAGAACAACCATTGTTATTTAGCTATTCCTGTTTTGAAAATCTGTATCATATGCATTGTTATATGTTACCCTGTTTTTGTATTTTTTTCTGTTTCTTTTTGCTTTTGTGTTTTATTCTTCAAAATAAAATAACATTGAATAAAAAAACAATACATAGCATACCAACCATTGTTAATTTCTTATTGTTTCGAAATTACATATCATTTTTATCATATTTTGTTGTTTTGTTGTTGTCTTTTTCTTTAAAATAAAAATTTCAAGAGGGCGATGGAAGTGCAGAGTGGCTCCAGGAGTACATGGCCCATGTCAGGCTCTCCTGATGGCTGCTTGAGTGTCTGCTCATGCCCGGTACACTATGTCTTGTGAGCCAAGGAGTTGGCCATCCATTTGTTGTCCTGTCCCCAACCCAGAGCAAATAGCAGCTGAAGTTCAGTGTTTCACTCATTTGTTTATTTGTTTATTTATTTATTTATTTGGTACAGGGTCTTGCTACACAGTTCAGACTCATAGTGATTCTCCTGTCTCAGCCTCCCCCATGCTGGGATTACAGACATGCTGGCAGAGCATGGCATGCAGTACAGGGGATCAAACCTGGGTTCTTATGCTTGCAGGCAGGTGCTCAGACTGCCAAGCTATCTGCCTAGTCCCAAAGTTCAATGCTTTGACTCACAAATGGAAGCTCAGTCAACAAGGGAAAGCACATACTCTGAGCAGACAGCATGAGAGTCTAGAGCAGTGCTTAGTTTTCAAGTTAAGATTCGTTACTCTTTGCTTCTGGATGCCTTCACGCACTCATCTTCTGGTTATGTCCTGTATCATCCCCTCCTGCTTCAAACAGAAGACTAAATTGTTCCAAATTGTCAGCACCTAAACCTCCAGGCCACTGATAAACTGGATATTTCAGCTATTTCCAAGAAGCCCACTGAATGGCCAGTGGAATATTATCAGCAGGCTCCAAGGACAGTGGGTGGGGAACTCACACACAGGTCAAGGCCTACGGAAGTGCTCTGGGCCAGTTGGGAAGTCTGTGACTTCTAGGTGCACCTTTCCTTGGAACTGACCTTCTCCTGAACTTGTCTTCTGACAACCCATTGTAGGAACAGAAAACTAACACAGGGAGTAAGCAACAGAGTTGGGATTTGAATGCAAGCTGACTGGCTGTGGAGTCTACAGATTATGCCCTAGCTGGGCTGACTATGGCTTCTCAGTTTGCACCAATAAAACCAAGATTGAGAAAGGAAGTGATGCCAAGCCCTAACTTGTTTTAGTAACAAATACATCCATCTATTCATCCCCGAAGCAATGAAAGAGTAAAATGCTCTACTCATATTGAGATAATCTTCTAAGGAAAAGTTACTTTTGTATTTAATGATTATCAAATTTTGTTATTTTTGGTTAAATTAACATTTCTAATATAGATAATGATAATCGGCTCAGAAGAAATTTTGCCATTTAAAGACTTGTTCACAGGGATTGAAAAACACAGTGTGTGCTTCAAAATGTAGAATAATTGCCATTAATCCTCCTCCAGGGACTGTCTCTCTGGACACATTCCCTCTCATTCTTGCCACTTTCTGAGGCAGTTCTGCAAGTTCCCTTCTGTGTCTTTAGTTGCGCTCTTGGTGCTGCCTTGATATCTTGAATGAATTAAAGACGTTTACATGTCATAGTCTCTTGGCTCTGAGGAGGAGGAGCCAAAGCCTCACAGTGCCGGATGGGCTGACCAGGGATGAAACACGCAGTGACTGTTTCTGAGCCTGGCTTTCAGCTGAGTGCTGCTCAGCACTCGGTGCATTTTTATCACACAAAGATACGAAAAAGGCCTTCCAGAGCTGCTCAGACAGTGGCCAGCACAATGGGATAAGTTTGCCCCCTAAAGGGGACATATTATGAGATTAACGGCAATCTGTCTTTTACCGTAATACATTTTTAAAAATTTAAACATTTACTGTGTTTTTCCATTATCTGTTTATAAGTGGTCCATCAGGGGCCAGGGAGATGGTTCACTAGAATAAGTGCTTCCCTGGCAAGCGTAAGGGTCTGAGTTCAATTCCGGTTCCACCAAAAAAAAAAAAAAAAAAAAAAAAAAAAAAAAAAAAAAAAAAAAAAAAAAAAAAAAAAAAAAAAAAAAAAAAAGTGGTCTATCAATGAGAACAATAGTAGTAGTTATGAAACACCCTTAAAGACAGCTGCCTTGGGCCACAAGAATCTCCCTCCCACTCCTGGGTGCGGCAGTTCTCTCTCGCTCTCTCTGAATGCACCCTACGTGATATATTCATTGCTGCGCAGCTGCCGTGCCTAGCCTGGAGTTAATCCTTGACTGCTCGTTGGGAAAGTCTGTTAGTTGGCTTTCTGTCACTCTAACAAAATGCCCCAGACAACTAACTTACAGATGAAAAAGGATGACTGTGGCTCCGCGTTCAGAGAGTCTCCCGATGACGGGAAGACTGCTGGTCACAGGCCTGTGGGATGTGCAGACTGCAATGACCTGGAGTGCATGAACCAAGAAGTGGAAAAGGAAGAGGAAGGGGTGCGTCCCGCCACCCCAAGACTGGAAGGAGCTCCTGCTGGGCCAGCTGGTAGGGCTCCCCTTCCCCGCAGCATTTCGTGGGGGATCAACCTTGAACACAGGCCCCCCGTGAAGGCATTTACAGACCAGATTAGAACAGGTAGGTGGTTTCTTAGATCACAATCATTTCTCAAAATGACCTGCTAAGCAGTGTAAATCTGTTTTGGTGGCTGTTGTTGTCAGTGTTTAGTTTCTTTCATGGTAATGTGGATTGAAGTCAGGGCTTCCACATACCAGGCAAGAATTCTGCTATGAGTTTCCTCCTCAGCCCCCTCTACTTCTTCCTCTTTGAGGGGGAGGATTTTAGGTTTTTCAACTGTTGTTATTTGCCCATGTTTGCAGTACCTATGGTTACAGTCCTTGGGGAGCAGCACACATCCACAGCACAGCCTAAGTCCTTTTCCATCCTCCTTCCTTCCCCACCTCATCTCTTACTTCCCTTTCCTTTTCAAAACATCTCCACTTGAATGTTTAGAAATTGTATCTGAAATGTACAGCAGGCTCTCTCCTTGATCCTGACAGCCTGTAGACTGCTAAGTGATATACCTTAGTACAGGTTTTTTCCTTTCAGGACTTTGCTGGGCCTTCACAATCTAGAAATGCATTTTCTTTAGTACCACACTTTAAACTGTGTTTGAAGGATTTTTCTTTTCTGGTGGGGGCTGGCTCAGAATGCCTTAAGGGCTCATCTGATAAGCATGAGGATCTGGGGTCAACCACAGTATCCTGAGGCTGATCACCTTCATTTAAGCAGTCACTTAAATAACTGAGCTAATGGGAACCCCCCCCCTTTAAGTTGAATTAGTTAATCTTTGTCTATGTTTCCCAATTCTGGAATCCCACCCTCAGTCTACTTCTTCAAAAAGAAAAAACTCTATTCACAAAGGGTAAGAAGGGGTGGCCACCAGCACATGCCTGGTGAATAAAGGGGGTCTTAGATATAGTATTACTTCTGGGCCAAGGAGATAGCTCAGTAGAATAAATGCTTGCCTGGCAAGCACAGGGTTCTGAGTTCAATCCCCAGTACTTACAAAAAGAAAAAGAAAAATAGATTACTGCTTCTTAAGAAGACTTTTAACCCTTTCTCCGGTGAGAGCAACCAATCCTCCAGTTTATGAACCATTATTACATCCTAGGGTATAGATAAAGTTGGTTATTCGTGAATTCTGTCTTTCTAGATTAGGTTCAATTCACATTTGGCAAATCTGATATAATCTATTCATTTTCTTTTGTCTTCTGAAGTTTTGTAGCTATTTTCTTGTCTCTCATCTATAAGAAATTTTGTAGACTTATATCCTTTTGACTTTTTATTGTCATATTAGTAAAGTCTTGGCAAGAGGTAGCAATAAATGCATTTTTGATCTTCCAATAAGTTCAGCTTAGCATTTTTCTCTCATCCCCTTTTCTATAGTTCCTGTTAGGTATATGTTAAAGATCTTGGTTGATCTCCAAGCTTTTAGCTCTTCATTCATAATTTTGAATACTTTGCATGTCACGTATTTTGGATGAATTACCAATTTGCTTGTTGTCTCTAAGTGTATTACAATCTTTATTACATTGTGTTGCTTATGTTTTTATTCCAATAACTATTTTAGACTTTGAAAATTTCTAACTATTTATTTTCCTATTCATATTTCACTTATCCTTGCTAATGTTTTCAGATTAAAACTTATTTTTTATCACATTCCTGTTTAAAAATTCATTTCCTGCCTAACATTGTTGTGAACTACATAGTGAATTTGAGGCCAGCCTGAATTACACAGTGAGAACTTATCTCAAAAAAAAAAAAAAAAAAAAAAAAAAAAAAAAAAAAAAAAAAAAAAAAAAAAAGGAAAGAAAGGAATAAAGGAAAGATAAGCAAAGGAGAGAAAAGAAAAAGATAATTTTCTCTAGAACAAATTCACAGTAAGGATTCAACAGTTGGCTATCTTTGGCAAAATTAAATGTTCGGTGTATATCCTCTGACACTTGGGTTAATGGCTCATGGAGGCCGTCATCACATCTTGGGATCCTCCCTGTGACAGTGTTCCAGTTTCCTGTCCTGATGGGACACTGGCCATGCACACGTCCATGGCTTAGCTCAGCTGCAAGCTGAGAGCTGTGTCCAGGTCTTTGTCCTTTCTTGGACTTGAAGCTTATAAAGGACCACTGCCCAGGCCAGGATCTAAGACACTATTCTTCAGACTCTTTCTAGAACCAGGTTAGCTTTTCTGGTTCCAACAGTGAGCTTAGGGGCCCTGGAGTCCCCATTCATCACCACAGCTGAGCTTGAAAACACCAATATCTGAACCCAGGGGTCCTCAGAGGCCTACAGAAGCAGTCTGCTTCCAACCTCTTTTGTCGCTTGTAATCCTTTTCCAAATCCCTTCTCAAGATAATATGTGCCTTTCTACTATCATCCAAGTGTTTGTCCTATTTCTGGGCCCAGATATATCATTTTTTGTTTCTCTCTTTTCATTGTTAGATTAAACTGTGTAAAATTATGAGTTTGCTGGCCAAGTGGTCAAATATTGGTGATTTTATATACCTTGTGTTAATGAGCCTATTTTTGCTACATATTTTATTCATGAGTGCATCAGCATATGAATTTATTGTGATGTCTTGACTGGAGGTCTCTACAAACACTCCAATACTCTTCATGTCCCCAAGTGACCCTCCCTCTTACCTTTCAGTCAGCTCGTCACACAGCCAGACACTCAGAGCTCCACACAGTTCCCATGTGTGCAAGGTCCCCTCCCATGAAGAGCCTTGTTATTGGGGACTGCTACAGGGATGTGGAGATGCTGTGGAGACTGGGCCATAGACGACAGATGGCTTAGAAGAAGCTTTGTGTAATTCTATTTCCTCCAAACAAAATTATTCCTCTTTCTACTATCATCCAAGTGTTTAAACCAAGTTAAATCTTATTTGTTGACTCTAAGACCTATGCTGGTTTTGTTTCCATTTTTTTTTTTCAGAAAAGGGTGAACTTGAAAAAGTACACAGTAGACAGAAGACATCATATTCACATTTTAATCATTAAAATCTTGACTTGTAGCCATTATGAACGAATATATGACTATCTAACTAACACAATGAATAAAAAACAGAAGTAATAGAAATGTCTAGCATGTGTATTTGATTTTGATGAAAGCCAAAGCACAGAAGGCAGGGACATAAAGTTTTTCAGAGAATAAGAACCTAAGCATCCACCATCAGGAAACTTAGGAAGCACTATCTTTCAGCTTCAGAAGATTCGGGATCTGTGATCTGTCCCCACCCTGTTGTATAGTCTTGCTAAACACATGACTGCTGTTTGTGACCAAACATACATTTTTTGCTGTTTTTCTTGATAATATGTGCCTTGATCTTCAGTTGGCCACGCTGCTGTCCAACTGGAAAAACTATTTTTGCCAAACCATAGTGTAGTTAGGGTGATGGAGTAACTAAGTTTAGATCAGAGAATCCCAGTGACTGCTGGGAAGTCTCCAAAAGGGAGGGATGTGGCCAGTATTGCTATGGAGCTGCATGGAACAGGGGTGTGATGGCTGGAGTTCAGGAGTTCAATTCAGAGCTTGGGTGAGCTGGGAGGGACTGGGGACTCTGCTGACTTAGTATTGCCACCACACACACACACACACACACACACACACACACACACACGCACAGCTCACATTGTTGTGGCCTGGATGGCTTCAGACTTTCCTTGCAGAGAGATCTGAGGTCTTGTTCCTGTCCTGCTCAAGCCACTGTTGTTTTACTTTTTCTGCCTACTGTCAACTACTTTCAGTTGACAGTGCCTGAGATTATCCCAGACCCACAATGAATTATGTACGATGATGTTTTCATTTCATGTGAAGGCTCAGTGCTCAGTATTCTCATGACAAAGTGAAAGGGCAGAGAGATTTGTTATTTAATTCGTTCCACTTGAGTTCCAAGTGCTTAGAAAGCAGTTGGGTTACTCTTGTTTTTGTTTGGTTGTGTGATTTCCAGGGACATTAGACAGCCTGTTTGAAAACTGGTTTTCACGTCATAACTATCTAGGCCTCTACAGTAAAGAAGTCGTTTATTTTCAAATGTCATACTTCCTTTGACAGACTTTTAAAAGCCACCCCCTGTTGATAAGTGTGCTCCTCCTGTGTTTGGGACACTCACGAGAACTCCCCCTCTGTCTATCAGGGATGATAACATCCTACCTTCTCTTCCCCAGAATTTCACCGTGTTCCTGTCTATATCCTTTTCATTCTGCAGAGAAGATAGATAAATATCAATAATATTCTGACTTAAAATGAGATGTTTAACTCAAGATAATTTACTAAGAGCATAATTATTTTGTTCATGAATTAGAGTCCCTGGGACACAGAGCTTCAGGCATAAGCAGGCCAAAGGTGTCCCTGGAATCTGTTCAGCCTAAGATTTTCCTTCCTCTGTGGTGGCTAAATTTCTATGCATTTTGGACAAAATGCTTCCTGGAAAACTAAAGTTCCCATGTCTCCTTTGTTTTCCTCTTTGTCCTTCCCTCTATCCTCCATTCCTTCTTTCCTTCCTTGTTTCTCTTCTCCTTCTCCTTTTTCTTCTTCCTCTCTTCCTATCCTTCCTTCCTTCCTTCTTCTCTTCCTTCCTTCTTCCTACCATTTTTCTTCCTGTAGTAGTGGGCATTGAACCTAGAGCCTTTGCATTGAGTTTAATCTTCAGCCCCTTTAACATTTTTTATTCTGAGAAGATCTGCCTAAGTTGCTAAGTTTCCCAGGCTGGGCTTCAACTTGTGATCCTCTTGCTTCAGCCTCCAGCAGGCTGGGATTATGCTCTGCGGGTCCAAGTTCCCTTTTGTATTTTTTTTAAATGTATTTAGTACAGGATCTCACTACACAGATCAGACTCATATCGATTCTCCTGTTTTCAGCCTCCCAAGCTCTGGGATTACAGGCATGCTCAGTGATGTCTAGTTTTAATCATCGGTTCAGAGCACCACAGGGGGCAGGGCCAGCACACCATGCTGGGGATCAAACCTGGGTGCCTGAGTCTGCCTAAGCAGGTGCTTTAGTCCACTAGGGCATCTGGCTCCCTTTGTATTTAACGCTACCTTTACTACCCCAACACTGGCTGCATCTGATTGGTCTAGCTTAGGTCACACACTCATCCCTGAACTAGTCCCAAGTCTGAGAGAATGGAGAATCCCAATGAGGGAACCAGATCCACCTGCCTCCCTTCTAGTCAGGGATCCTAATTAGCAGAGTGTGAATAAAAAACAGAAGTTTGTCCCCAGGACTTGTAAGCAAGACAACAGGCATCTACTACAGACCTTGCCAGAACTTGAAAAAGAATGACAATTCATGAGCTACTCTGGATGCCTTCCAGGTCGTATCTTTTTATCTATTATACTTCAGAACTAATTATGTTGGACAGCTAATTCACTTGTAGGACGGCTAGTGCTCATTACTTAGATTCTCATTCTTCTCGCTTCTCTTCTACACCCCTTGGGTTTTCAACCTGGAGGTGCATGACTAGGAAGATGAAGATTATGTACAAATTGAGGGCTTTCTATTCTTTGCATTGAGTTTGAAAGTTTGGGTTTGAAAGTCTCAGGGAATAATTTCAGAAAGTGAACTAACTTTGATTCAAGAAGTGCTTTGAGAGATCATAATCCCGAGTGCTTCCTCATGGAGAAGGATGAGTCCTGATGACTCCTCTGAAGAAAGATGATAGAATTTGTCCTCTGGCAGTTTTATGTCTCAAAAGCTTCCACTGTAATTTGTGCAGAGATCTCCGATGTGGGCTGGCAGAAAGAGGAAGCCAGGGTGTGATACAACCACAGGTAGAGCAAGAGGGAGTGCCGGTCAGGTATCTGTTGGCTAGTTTTCCAGTGCTGACTGGTGCTCTTGCCCAAATATCATTACTGGCTATGTGTCCTGATGTGGGAGGTGGCACATGGCAGCAGACAGCTTGCAGGTTGGAGTCCAGAGCAGCACGACAGGGCTCCACCTTGCAATGGCTGAGGAGGTACAGAGAGATCAGAGTTCATGCCTCAAGGATGGACAATGGCCACATATACCTTGGGGACCTCTCCAGACCCCAGAAAAGTGGTTTACATTAGAGAACAACTTCATACTCTATCTCAGTTACTTGTCTCTCATTGCTGGGACAAAATACTGGACACCCAAAATGAAGGAAGAAAAGGTTTATTTAGCTCACAGTTAGTGGAGGTTTCAGTCCATACTCAGCTGACTCCAAGGCAGATTGGCACGTGGAAGAGGGCAGCAGTTCATGGTGATGGAAAACAACGAAACAGTAAGAGCATATGGGAGGAGCAGCAGCAACAATGGCTATGGAGAGCACGTCTGTCTCCCTTATTTTGCATTCAGGCTGTCTGCCCCAGGCAAGGTGTAGCATTCACACCCATAATCCCAGCACTGAATCATAAATTAATCACAAAGTCTAGAAGTCTACCCCATGACGGATGAGGCTTTGGGAAGACAACTAGACATGAACCATAACACACCCACAGGGCTCTTTGGGTAAAAATCAAGTAGCAGTGGCAATTCACATGAAAATCACTAAGACTGGACTATGATCTGGGGCAGGCAGATACCAGATGATCCTGGATTTGAGCTGCAAGTCATACAGTGACTAAAAAAGCTTGGGGCAGAGTTTAGAAAGCTATGAATGTGAGGAAGTCATCGACTCATTCCTAAGCTTGCACTGATTCTGTACCTTGAAGCACCTATGACAATGCTGGTCACCGTGCTCAGTTCAGATACACTGAAGGAAGGCAAGGGTGACACAAGCATACACTCATGTGTCCAAATGTCCCCATACATGAGCCATACGTCTATGTTCATGTAGCCATAACCACAGAGCAGAAGAATATGACTGGGTCATCAGGCAGTCAGATATAATCAACTTGCTAAAGGGTTCTAGGTTCTAGCCAAGGGGCCAACCTCTGGATTATACATTCCAGATCTAAGAACCTCTCATCTGAATCAGTTTGTTGCTCCAGCTCTCAGAAAGTCATGTGGGTTCTTAGAGTGATACGCCCGTGAACTTTGATAAGATGCATCTTGAAATAAAAATAAGATTTTTCATACCCAGAGCTAGGACATTTCCAGGCTCAAGGACTGTCTAAGAAAGGAATTTTGGTTTTTTTTTTAGTTTTTACTTTGAGGTGCTTTGATACAATTTTATAGGACACTCTTGACCATTGTAGCAATATGCAAACATTTAGGTTACTTGGGGAATCTTTATGAATTATGGGGCCACTAGTTGCATGAGAATGCCTAAATAGCTTTTGGAATGTTTTGGGAATCAGGGAAATTAGGTATCACCAGACTGTATTGGCCACCATGGGGCTGACAGATGTCATATCCAGGTTGTCCTCAGACCCCAAGTGATTAGCGGGAGCCAGTCAAGAACTTGAAGCTGGTCAACCAAGGGTACATGTGGCTGGGGCAGAAATGTCATCAGGCTGAGGAGTGCCTGGCCCTTCACAGGCCTGGGAGCCTGGTAGGTAATCAAAGTCAAAGAAGTCAAGGTCCCCTGCCAGGTAGAAAGAGAACTCATGTCCCTTGTTCAGAGGACATTTAGGTGTGGGAGGAGGGAGTCAATGTGATATGGAACTTCACGTGCCCATGAATGCCCTTATTCTTAGCGAAAGCTTGGTTGAAGGACATTGTGACATTCTAACAATATAGCCTGGCACCTTCTTGGCCAGTCAGTAATCTTGGTCCTTACAGCTCTGTCTGGGACTAGGATTCTGCTCCTGCACAGGGGCCTTCATTTCTATAGAATCATCCTCAAGCCCTCCTGCACATCCACCCAAGAGCAAGTCTATGTTACGGGGGGCTCTGGTCTCATCAGAACATGTTGGGGGATGTGCAACAGGGGAAGTGGCTTTGGAATGGCCATGGGTGGCAGGAGGACAGGGCGACACCCCACGGTGCCTGGCAGGGGTGGGCCAGAGGTGCACTCAATGCAGGCCCCAGCAAGTCTTGCCTTGGCATTGGTATGCAGGGTCCCAGATTGCTGTCTTGAGCCCAGCCCTCAGGAGAAGCTGGAGGCACCAGACAGACATTCCCTCCTCACCCACATAAATCCTCCAAGGGCCTCCCTCTGTGCATTCATAAAAGCCCTTTATCTAATGCAGTACTCAGAGAATCAGGCTCACTGGCTAGAGGCTTTGAAAGTCACATTTTGCATAATTTCTCAGCAATTCATTAGGAAAACAGGTCCCTTTTGTTCTCATGCTTAGCCTAGGAATTCAATTGCCTCTGCCAAGCTCATTAACAAAACCTGTGCAGAGGGGTGGGCATCTCTGGCCAGCTTCATAAGTGGACTGAAACTTGCTGATGGTTGGCATGGAGATTTTTACCTTCAGCTGGAAATGATTCAGGAGTCTTTGCTTATAGGAAGTAGTAATGTCGCGTCCAAATGCTCGGGAGAGCTCCAGACCCAGTGCACATTGTGAGATGAGACTTAGTGTGTGGCCACCAAGACAGACAGCCACATGCCCTTCTGGCCGGTGGGAAGGGGGCTTGGGAATGAACATAGTCACCACTTGAGAAGGGGTCCTCCTCACTGGCCACAGGAAGCAACTAAGAGCTCTGCAGAAGCCTCAAGCCTGGCAAATACTGTTCCCACTCACACCTGTCAGAACAGTGGGACATGGGTGAGCTCAGGTGAGCAGGGGAAGCACACTCCAGATGGAAGTGGACAGCAGTCCACGGAGGACCCCAGGCCAGAGAAGCTAGTGATCCAGGGAGGCACACAGAGCTGTCTGGAGGCATCCTGCCACTTGAGCCAGGCTGGACACACTTTTTTCTGATTATGTTCTTATCATCTGTAGTATAGGGTGTTAAGCTTCTACCGTATTGCTTATAAATGTATCTAAAGTATTTGATGCATTCACAGTGAAGTGATGTCATCAATATTTAACAATATACAAGACACACTTTTAGTGTACACTTCATGCATTTTTTATTATGTTTTTATTGAAGAACAAATAGCAATGAGACAGTTTCAAGTCAAATTAACAGGACAGATTTGATAAATTAATACATTGCAAAATGTTTTCATAATGTTTTGGTGTTGTACAAGGTGCATATATAATATTATACTTACAGACATTATTATAGCAGATGTCTCTAATCAGTGAATGAAGAGAGTGTAGCTGTATACTTATTTTTTATAGCTGAATTACAGAGTCAATAATTAATACTTTCTACCTTGTTATCTCCTTAGTGTTTGTCCACAGTACTAGAAGCCAACATAATACCTTGTTCAACCACTATTAGTGCAAATCTTGCTTCTCATAGAATTATGCACAGGCGTGGCATATTTATCCTAAGTTTACTGTTTATATACACACATTATGATGCTTCCTTTGTATACCCCATTTTTTTTTGTCTAGGCCTGTCAAAGATGGGCACTCCATTGTCATTAAACCAATTTAGGTGCCTGAACTCAGTGACACAATCCAACACAGTCTAGCATTCCACAATAATAGTGAGTTATCTGAAGAAGTTGTTGGCTACAGCCATTGGCAGCTCAACTTATTATTACGGCCCCACGTTATATACCTTGTTTTTATACTTTTCTCCTGGATGGTTAAGATCAAGGCAGATCAAGACCTATATACCAAAAGATGTAGCTTTTGTTTCTGATGAGGTCAGTGAAGTCCCCTTAGGGTTTATCTTGTAATCCTGTACCTTACTCTGTAGATCCTTTGTCTGTGTCATCCATGTGGATGAGTCACAGCCAATGCTTAACCATTTTGCTCTCTGTGAGAGTCTGAGAGAAAGTTTTCTCTCCATGTGACTCTCCCCAGGCACACTATACATCATCAATCCCATTCTTCTGTGGCTCCATAATCTCCTTGATCAGAAAATTTGGGGCACAACTGAGTTTCATGATGTTACAATACAGCTTCTCCTATGTCCTGACCTTGAAAGGCTAGGGCCAAAATGTTGGCTGGCCTTGCAGCTCTTCTATTTCTCCATTTTGATCTGTGAACTTAGGTTGTTAACCATCCAGAAGGTGGTTAGCACCCTGCAGCATATGCCATTCAGTTTGCCCTAACTATCTGACTCAATTCTTTTTAGCTGTTGTACATTTCTATTCGTATTTCTTCTTTTGACTTCTTATTCTAGGGGAACTATATTATATTTGCACATGTGTGTCTGGTTTATTTCACTTAAGCAGTATAGGTTCAAGTGGCATCTGCTTCAATGTAAATGCTTCAAGTTTATCATTCTTTATAGCTGAGTAATACTCCATTATATAGAAATACCACATCTTTTTCAACCATTCCTCATGTGATGCACATCTTGGTTGTTTCCAAGATTTTGCTATCACAAATTGTGCTGCTATAAACATAGGTACACATGTATCACTATGATATGTTTTCAGTTTCTCTGGGAAAATTCCCAGTAGGGGGATAGCTGGCTTGAATGGGATTTCTAGTCCTACTCTTTTGAGGAGTCTCCACACTGAACTCCATAATGGTTGTACCAGTCTACATTCCCACCAGCAGTGGAGAAGCATTCCCTTTTCCCCACAACCTCTCCAACATTTGTTGTTGGTTGATTTCCTTATGATAGCCATTCTTTCTGGAGTGAGATGGTATCTCAGTGTTGTTTTTATTTGCATTTCATGGTGGCTAGTGATGTGGGGCATTTTTTCATATATTTATTCGCTTCTTTAATTTCATCCTCTGAGAAGTGTGTATTCATCTACTTTATGCATTTTAAAGCTACAGAGACCCCGGGAAGTCACTAGACAAACTTGTGCCTCAGAGCTGTGGCCTCCACTGAGGAGACTAAGGGCAGCAGTTTGGCTTCTTCTCCATGCTGTCCTTGGGCTCTCATTTGCTTGAGTAAGCAGAGGTTACTCTTGTGACTGGAGCTGTCCCTACCTCTGTCCTCTGACATTCATCACCCTCTGACTCCTGGCTCAGGGCCATGCACTTGGTGACTGTACACCAACTTTGCAGGTCCCTGGCATCAAGACCGTGTGACAGTTTGTTGTTTTGTACCAAGGAGGTGCTGTCCCAGACACTCTGTCTCCTCAAGGTGACCAGCCCCATGTGCATTAGAAACTCCTTTCTGGTCCCTTCCACAGCACTCTATCTATGCTTGCTAAATCAAGACAAGTTTTCTGCAAGTCAGACACAAGGCTTTCAGCAGGTGTTGTCATCAGCCTTTGCAGGTGTGGAGAGGAGAGCAGTTAAAAACCGAAGTGGTTCCAGGGAGCTTACTCTGCACCAGGCTCAGGTGGTGGGTCTGTGAGTGACAAGCTGGGAGCCAGGTGCTGCTGAAGGCAGCCACAGTGGGGAACAGGGATGAGAGTGCTGCCTCCCAGGTTTCTGTCTGAGGCCTCAGTTCAAAATTACCTAGAGTGCCCTCTGAAAGGCTGGGCTGGGGACCCCGTGGACCTGCTGAGTTGTGTCATGATGGGCTTCTGCAGGTGATGCTGGCTCCTGGTCAGTATCAGAGGTCACTGGTGATTCTCCCAGGATGTACTATGGGCTGCGGCCATCTGATCTTTTCAGGTGAAGAGGAGGGAGAGAGGCTTCAGACAGGGCAGGGGGTAGGCTTTGCTGTACATCCTATCCTTTGATCAGTGTCCTGCAGGGACCTAGCTTGCTGAAGCATTAGAGGGGCATCTCTGCATGACATTGCTATGTCTAAGAAAATCAATTGAGGCCAGTTACTTTGTGTAATAAGGACGTAGACCAATATTCCTGTCATCCAGCTTCCAACTTAGCAATCATCACCAACCATTTCATTCAATAATATGTTTTCAGCTGCAAAGACAGCTAAGCTATGGTCTAAGCACCTGCCTGGCAAGCGCAAGGACCCAGGTTAGATCCCTAGTACTGCATGCTCTGCTGGCCCTGGAACCTTGGGTTGATCCATTCCGGCCACTGAAACTGGGTGAGGTGGTGCACACCTGTAATGCTAGCACTGGGGAGGCTGAGACAGGAAGATCACTAGGAGTCCAAGGTGCATAACAAGACCTGTACCAAATAAATAAATAATTAAAACAATGATAATAATAATGTCTTTTTTATATGTGGGGTAGCCCAAGCCCTTTACTTGTTGCTAAGAACATAAGGGCTTCCCTCCCCTGGAACCTTACTGAAAGCAAAGTTGCTTTTTAGATAAGTAACTAAAAGAAAGAGAAACAAGGAGGGAATGAGGCAAATGGAGTGAGAATTTGATCAGACAGTACCAAGTCCGGCTTCTGTGACCCTCCAGGCTGATTTTCTGACCTCCTACACTAATGAGGTATCACTTGTGAGTTGAAGAAGAAACCTCTGGCTGCTCGTCTGCTGTCTTCTGGTTCTCCGGTTCTCCGTGTGTATGGAGGCAGCAGAGCCCAGAGCGGTAGGGACTTTCGATTTTCCATCATCCTTTACATTTAGCTGTGACAGAAGCAAAGCTCCAGGAAGTGCTGCTGGAGATTTCCAATAAAGCTCCTTTTGCCCTTTTGCTCCTGAAGTTCCTACTGTAATGGCTGGAGCTCCGGCAGCCATCTTGAGAGAAAGAGGAAAACCTCACATGAATCACAGAGTCCACTGCTTTGTGCTGCTGACTTCATTTCCAACTGTTCACCTCCACACTTGTCAAAACAGAACAGCAAAGTATACTGTGTGCTCAAAACCATTTTAGTTAAGTCATTGTTTATTTATTTTTAAATGTGTTTGGTGCAGGATCCTACTATGCAATTTATTTATTTATTTGTATTTTAATGCAAATAAGGGTCTACAAGGTGTTCAGGGTCTCACTACTAGTTCAGACTCATAGTGATCCATGTGTTTACAGCCTCCCAAGGGCTGGGATTACAGGCGCTCACCACCACACCGAGTCTCAAATGCCATCTCAGTGTACCTCAGAGCTGGGGCTGGCATGGCAAGCTTGGGGATCGAAACCCCAGCCCCTGTACCTGCTTACAGGTGCTTTAATCCGCTGAGCTATTTGGCTGGCCGTTATTCTTGTTTGCAGCAGCACAATCACTACCAAACTAAAAACATGTAGTTCTTATCAGATACATCTGCCTCCTAGATCCTGGCCTGTGCCCAGGGGAACGCACCTCTGTGGCTTCCATGTACTTGTTCACGGGGCGCGCACACTGGGTGCCAACGCACAGCCGAAGGGCTGAGGCCCCTCTGCAGAAGGAGCTTCTGTCTCACCACCTGCATCTGTGGGCATCCTGGCAGGGCCGTGTGGCTCTATGGTTAGGGTAAAGAGGAGACCTGAGGTGCACCTCCATGCCCCTATCTCTGCGTTGTACTGCCGTGTCCTTGCTGGAAGACTCCCTCTGGACAAGCCATAGACAGGAAAGAAAAGGTGGACACTCAAGAGTTTGGTCTAAGCATTACATTGTTGCTAAGTTTGTGAGGTTCGCAGAAAGGTTCCTCCAGCCTAGGAGGCAGGAGGACAGGCTCCTCCTTCTCTCACAGAAAATCTGCCCCTGCCTGAAGCTGGCGTTTCTGTTTTCTTTGCTCTGATAAACAACAAGTAGTTTTAAATTGGGTCATAAATTTCTTCCAGCCTTTTAAAGACCAATCCCTTCCTTGATGCCCTCACCTTCCGTGGGGGTGGGTCTGGCTAGAAAACACACACTTGCAGCTCCTTGTGGCTGGGCGTGGGGACTGGAAAGGCCAGATCAGATTGCACAGAGTAAACTTAACATTTGATAGTGTGAGCTGGAACCAGAGAAGTCACATGGATGGGCAGCACTAAGTCCTTGTAAGCCCCTGTAGGGGGTCACACAGAGGACCCCAGGCAGGTCTGCAGGTCCCCTCTCCATCCCCGCTGTGTCTCTCCTAGGAGAGCCATAGCAGTCAGCAAGAGCCAGCCTCTGTCCCTTGAGAGCATAATGCAACTTGCCAGTCACACACCAAGGAAGGAGCAGCTGGAGAATGAACCAAAATATACTACAGGCCACATGTGCAGTTTTTTTTTTTCATAATTTTATTGAAGAACAAATAGCAATGAGACAATTTCAAATCAAATTAGCTGAACAGATTCAATAACTAATACACTGCATATTGTTTTCTTAGTGGTTATTTGTCATACAAGGTATAGACATGATATTCTATTTACAAACACTATTAGAGCAGATAAACATATAAGTTTTGTTTTAAAAAAATAATAAGAAGTAGAAGACTTCACTGACCACATAAGAAATATAAAGTTCATGTGTTGGTATATAAGTCTTGATCTATCTAGGTCTTAACTATCCAGCAGAAAAGTATAAAAATGAAGTATACATCGCGGGGCCATAATATTAAGCTGAGCTGTAAATGGCTATGGTCGACAACTTCTTCAGATAGCTCACTATTGTTGTGGAATGCTGGACTGTGTTGGACTGTGGTGTCGAGTTCAAGCACCTAAGTTAGTTGAATGATAATGGAGTGCCCACCTTTGACAGGTGTAGACAAAGGAAGGGGTGTAGAGAGAAAAAATCATGATGTGTATGTATAGACCATACAGTTGGGATAGATAACGCTGTGCTTCTACATAATCCTATGAGAGGCAAGATCTGCACTAATGGTGGTTGGACAGGATATTATGTCGGCTTCTAGTACTATGGTCATCAACTAGGAAAATAATTATTGAATTTTTGGTATAATTCACGTATAAAAAATAAATAAGTAAGCAGCTACACTCTTAATTTACTGATAAGAGACATCTGCTATAATAATATCTGTAAATATAATATCATGTATGCACCTTGTACGATACCAAAGCATTATGAAAACAGTTTGCAATGTATTAATTT